>VNJO01003726.1:0-43324 GCA_008042535.1 Drosophila tani | reverse complement strand
GTTTCTAAAACTTGCCGAGATCAGTACTGGCGCCCATGAGACTTCTTCAACAAATAGCTACTCATTTAGTGAAGATTGAACAAACAATGATTTCCAAAAAAACCGAAATTAAATAAATAAAT
The DNA here is from genome assembly GCA_008042535.1 of Drosophila tani. Taxonomy (NCBI): domain Eukaryota; kingdom Metazoa; phylum Arthropoda; class Insecta; order Diptera; family Drosophilidae; genus Drosophila; species Drosophila tani. The sequence continues at coordinate 43,202 of VNJO01003726.1, read as the reverse complement.
AACATCTTACGTAAAAATAAAATTATTTTTTTAAATTAATGTTTAAGACTAAAAATACCAAATGAAAATCTGTTTTTTTGTTTTTTTAGTATTTTTTCTAAACATTTTTCGAGTTTTTATAAAAATTGGTTGTTCAATGTTAATAAAATTTTGTAAGATTATTGAGTCAATAATAACACAGAATTAAAAATATAAATTTTTTTAAAACTTGGTATTCTTAGTAGAAAATTAAATAAATTAAACTATTTTTTATATGGCAGCTATAAGATATAGTAGTCCGATTCTGATAAAATTTTTCCCTAAAATCTAGAGTATTTTGAAACTTCTTATGTAAAAATTTGGTTACAAAATTCTTAAAAACAAAAAATATTTTCATACTAAAACAAATTTTGAAACATTAATTTTAATTTTAAAAATAAAAAAATTATTTAATTTAAAAACTAACAACTTTTTTTTACTAAGTTTTATCATATCTAACAGAAAAAATAAAGTCTCCATCCAAAATATGCCCACCTGATTTGATCGCCACTTTTCGGGTCCAATACCCCACTGTGAGTCGGTTAGAACTTTTCCATTTTGACTGACAAATTTAACGGTTTTTTTCGGGTTTATGCGCTTCGATTTGCTGGCTGTCGTGTGCAGCATTGATGACGACAGACAAGGCAGGAGCCCATGTCCTGCGAGTCGCGTCCTTGGACTGACCATTGAAATGAAATGCCACAATGTCCAACACACACACACAATGGCCACATACACCACGGGGGAAAAAAGCGTTTAGCTTTTGTAAATAACTCCTGAAATTTATCGATTTTTGTCTGTTTGTTTTGGCCGGGCTCTCGGCTCAGGAGCTGAGCAACCGCCGTGCGACAGGCTCTTTTCCTTTACCAATGTATATAGTTATGTCGAGGGTTCCCTAAAAAATTACATTTTTTATATGAGTTTGGTGAATTAATGGCCTGCCCCGGGGTCCCTCTCACTCTCCCTTTCAAACGAAAAACACACCAGGACAAAAAAGGAAACGCCAGCAACGTGTGAAAATTCAATTTACGCGCATGGGAATGCAGCGACAAAGTATAAATTGAAATCAAAGAACGGCAGACAGCATAAAAAGCGAAATTAAATGAATTGCCATCAAATTGAAAGGAGAGAACTCACTCACACGCACTCACAACACGACACTTCGGACCAACCGCAAACGCGACGCGCGTTGAAAAATCGCCCGTAAAAGGCAAAGATTAAATTAACTTTTCACAATAATATTTTTTTAACTAACTAACTAACTAACCGTATGGCCACGGAGGCAATAGGGCTCGGCGGCAACCTGCCAGGCGCCGGGCGCCCACAACAATGCGTTGACAGCGCGCAAGGATAACTGAGAGCACACTGAGCGTATGAGCAACGCGGCAAAGGCAGCGGCAGCGGCAAGCCAAAGTCCTTTGCTGACTAGCTCACTGTCGGACTGAGTGCGTGAATAAAGGAATAAGACACGAAAAAACCCAGTAAGAACGCTGAGCTTAAGTTGAACGACTGAGTTGATACTCATTATTTTAAGGAAAAACCATTTCTTCGTTTCTCAGAGAGCTAAAAATGGTTGTGAAGTATTTTACTGTCAGAAAGAGCAAGGAAAATCCTAGATCCTTTAAAAAAAAAATACAAATTATTGAAAACCGTTTTATTGTTTAAATATGATATTTGTAAATTACAGTTGTCTACTGTTTTTCAGCTTTACCTTTCTGATTTGTACGTAAATATATTAAAACTGCCTACATTATACTACATTCGTTTAAAATAGAACTAAATGGTGTAAGATACTAAAATTTCACGAAAGAAATATTAGGAAAAAACAAAGACCTTTCCAGACATTTTCTTGAAGATATATGTTGGATCCTGTGGCTTTCTTACTTTGCTAAAAAGATATAAATGATATAAAAGTCGTATATCCTTTCACTAAGGGGTACAACTACAAACACACACCCTAGAGCAGCCATAAAGCAAGCAGAGTAAATTATGACTGTGTGGGGTGACTGAGTGGTGTATAAAACAACATTTAGTTTACAATGTTTTCAACGGGTGAGGTCTCTCTGTGTGAGTGAATGGATGCGCTGGTGTTGGTGTGTGCTTAAGTGCGTTTGCTTTTGGCCCTTTGCATGACACACCAGTACCAGTTCCAGCACCCGGCACTAACACAGCAGCACTGGCAGTAGCAACTTTTCCACACAGGATATAGAATGAGGAAGGACTGACTCTCACACGTCCTCTATCCACATCGGCACTCGCATCCACATTCACATCCGCAGGATACCCATCCAGCAGAGAGATACATGCGGCCAGGCCAACCAAGTGAATGCGCTGGAAAAAACCGGACAGCCCGGGAGACCCGGACGGAATTGAAAACACGGACGAGGTCACGGTTCGCGGTCTGATTCAGTTGGGTGCGATAAGCTGATTTGAATGGCGGAGCTCAGGAGCTTTCCGTGGATTCCCATTCGGATGCCGTGAGTCATCGAAAATGTATTTAAATTTGATTACAATTTAAAAGGACTCAGTCAACCACAGGCAATGGGCAAATGCCCACTTTCCCTGACATATATAAAATTATATACATATGTCTGGAAAAGTGGTGGTGGCTCTTCTTATTGTTGTTAATGGTCGAATGACAATTGTCCTTCAATTATAGTTCTGTGAAATCGACATACATAAAAGAAAAGGTTTAGTTAAGGGGTTATATACAGCCAGGCGGTCGGAAAAATTCAGTTTTTTACAATTTTTTTTTTTAAAGGAACCTTTTTTTTTTTGCTTCTTCAGCTAATTCCTCAAAGGTCCTAAAAAAAAACGCTAATTTTTGTGAGAAAAAAATTGCTTTTATAATTAAAATTTTAATTTTTTTAAAAAAAGCTTCGATCAAGGACAGCAAAAAGTAGTTGTTGAGCTGGATTGAAAATTAGAGCAAAATCGGCTCAGCAGTTTTTGAGAAATCATGTTCACCGACTTGAAAAACATAGTTTTTAGAAAAACGAGTTTAAAGTTTCACAAACTGCTCTATGCACCACGGCGCGACGTTCTAATTTTGTCAGTAACTTCAAATATATTTCCCGAATCTTAATACCAAACTTTCTTTACAACAGGCAAATTTATGTACTCAAAAAAAAATGTAATAAAAAAAAAAGATTTTTGGAAAATTGTGACTGTATATAACCCCTTAAAGGACAAATTTTATGAGACTATTAAGATTTAGTTTAAACCATTTAACCAACCAACGGCAAATAAATAAAATATAATACATACAAAATTTAATATATAAATTAGCAACCTAAAACGTAACTTTTTTTTAATGTTGTTGTAAGTACAACTCAATGTTTAACATCGACAACTAATCATCCGTATTCTTAATACAAAATACCTATCGTATTACAAAAGCAAAAGAGAAAGTAATGAGCTTTTAGCGAGTAAACCACAAACGCCTGTCAATCATTTCCCTACCATTTCCACTTTTATTTCCATACGCATTACCACACAAATCCACTCCATCAATCTGGGGGCACAGCATCATCTCTCTCCGCCGGCGCTTCTCTTATTGAGGCAATCAATATGCCCGACCGACTCTTACCGGGCAAAAAAAAAAAAAAACGGTACACAAGGATAAGACAAAGGATATATGTATGTATGGATGTATGCCTGTGTGCACATAAAAACATAAGATATACTTGAAGCTACTTTTCGGCTAACGAGCATCGCACAGTCAACGTCTTTATTGTTGCCCAACTTGCGATTTCTTTGCCCTTCCTCGGGTTTGAGTTTCTCTAGGGTTGGTCTCTGGCCCAGAATGGATGCTTGGCCGGAAAACTTCACTACTTGAGGCGTAAAACCGAAAAAAGCTTGCAACTGCAGCAAGGGAGATATATTAAAAAAATAAACACAAAATTTAAGAGTTCCCATCATTTAAAGCCAGCGTATATTTCTGACGATTTAACAGGCAAGGCACATTACATTTTTAGGTTTTTATCCTTTGTGCTTTACATATGTACATTCTGTAAAATGCGACAGTCGACAAAATGACTAAAAGAGAAAGAGAAATTAGACTTATGGGCCCCTCGAATTATAAATTAGTTCTTAGTAAAACATTTGAAACTAAATATAAAACTTCTGAGCTTTCATTGGAACCAATTACATTCCCTATTTTATTATTCCAGTTTAAAATATAGAAAGGAGTCATGTTTCAAATCTGTAAGTTGTAATTTTATAGTCCCTAATAAGCATTTTAAGTGCACCTCGTAAAATATTCTATAAAGAGTATTATTTATTCAGACACTGAAGTATTGTAAAACGTACGGTGCTGTCTTTAGCATTGTGCATTTTAAACCTGAATTTAACTTTAAATCAATTAATTGATTATTAAAAGGTTTGTCTAAAAAATTAAAAGTAAAAAAAGCATCAAAATTAGTAATACCTTTACACCAAGTAAATTTTTTTCCCCTTCGTTACGATCGTAGCAATTTTGTTCTGAGGTAAACAAATCCTTTAGCTTTTGAATCGCCTTACCATTTCGGTATATCTTGTTTTCGTATGTATTTGACAGACGGCCCCCTATAAAGTAAGGGAGCCTGGTCCAAAAATTCCGAACTCCAATCGCTAGCGATCGGCGGACGGGGGTAATATCATTGGTGTCAGCAGCAATGTCCTCACTATACGTTCATTGAACATTTCTGCTCCCCAAGACAAGGAAGATCGAGTGCTGGAATCCGAGCCTACCTAATGCAAAAGCGGGCAGTACCAGTTGGGAATTGTATGTGCACCAAGGAAGAAAGAATTTGCAGTTCAGAGATCTAACGATCGTGGTCGCGAATTGCTGGGGTTTGTGTGCAAATAACAGGTTTTTCTCTAGCTTTTCCTGTTTTCACTGAGGGCCCAAAGTGGTTGGGCGCTTTTAAAAGAGGTGCTGCAGCAACCCTAATCGCCGGGAGATTTATGACTGCGATTAGTTAGGGAATTCCCATACTCCTCGGTCAGTTATGATGCATAACGGCGGACTATCACGAAACGTAGCCGGGCACACTCAAATTAATATCATTAATTTCCGTTCTGGCATCGTTTTGGGATCCTAATCCGCTTCGACTCATAAATAAATAGGCAATTTCCTTTAAGTGCGAAACCTCAAGGGCGCGCTGGTGAGGGGCCTAAAGTAAAATCACGAGACTGAATAATTCAATTTGGAATACGGAATACATATTTATCCTGGCAAGGAGCCAGTGTTCGCCTTCAAAAGCTATGACATGTGTCTCTGCTCCTGACTGCCGCCTTTGTCTCTGGCATTTGAAAATGCCCTTAAAGTCCTGGGATCTCTCTCTAGCATTTTTGGCTGTGACAATTTCGTTTAGTCATCCTTGGAACTGACTGGCTGACTAACTGCCAACTTGTGAGACAGATGCAGAGACAGATGGCAGGGGAAAAGTAGTGAAAAGCCTGGCGGGGCAATTGAGAGGCGACATCATGTAAATGATGACGATTTGGTCGATGTCTGGTGATGATTGATTCTGTTCGGCTGGGATTTATTCTGTGACTGATAGTGAGGATGTCAAATGAACAGAATTATAGGACATCAAACAGGCTGTCAAAATTGTCTTTCTCTTACCATTTTACCATATAATTTCTATCTGAACAAAACTACCGGTCTATATATTCAACTAATTTAAGAGGGGAGATAACATATAGAACACAATTTTTTCATAACCAAGTGGTTGTGCTACGTTTATGAAACTTGGCATATAAATTAGACAATCTCTATATACTAAAACCAAAAAATAAAAATAGTGAAATAAAATTTTGTTGTGAAAATAAATGTTATAATTGTTCCCTGAACCTAGAATATTTGTATAAAAATAATAATTCGTCAACAAGCTTACACAGGCAAGTTGAAGTTTTTGCTTTAAAAAATTTATATTTTTACAAATAAAAAAAATAGGAAAGCTACAGTTGAGAGACAGAGTGACCGACTGTAAGATACCCGGTGCCCAAATTAATTACATATGGACATGGAAAAAAGAAATTGTTGACAAATGAAGTCAAATGTGGCTAGAAACATGTTGAGCAACACACAAAAAAGTCAAAGGTTGCTAGAAACATAATGAGCAACATACAAAGAGGCAAATGTTGCTAGGGATATGATGAGCAACTCATACGTGCGCTCTCAACATAGAAGGAGAAGCATACACAGAAACTTTATCATTTCATAACTTCCATGTTTATCATCCGAATTTACTCAAATGTTCAGAAAACGTTTGCGTCGTGTAAAATGATCGAAACATAACTCATTAAGTTAATTTGTACGCACGGCTTAGAGATAAACTCTAAAACGACTATAGCACCCAATAAATCGCGCCCGGTAAGTTGGTGTCGTTAACCTGCTGAAACTTCCGAAACACTCGGAATTTTTCAATTACATTTTTATGACATATTCCTAAAAATATGTATACCAATACATCAAATAAAAATAATAAAAGAAGTTTTTGTTATATGTTGAACTTCATATGCCATCTATGGTATATCATTCAGTATTTCACAAGTAAGTTTCCAGAAGGAAACACACAAAGACATGGGTGCTAATAAAATGGTCAACAAATTAGAAATATGTTTTAAAAAATAGAAGAAAAAAAAGCAATCAATATTTTAATCTAAATAATCCAAAATCTTAAGCAATAATCCATAAACATTTAAACAAAGTTTTTAATTATTCAATAACTTTTAAATGGTTGCTAAATAATGTAATGAATATCTAATGACATGTACCATGTCCCGAATTTGTTATTTATAACGATTACTTCTCTTTGTGCCATTTTTTTACCCCAGGAATCCTTGAATTTTGTAACCTCCTTTCCAACCATAACCTAATTCCCAAATGAAATTGAGTTTCCACTCTAAAATACTCTGGAAAAGCCGGGACAGTAATAAAACAAAAAGCGAACAAATTGTTAACCCAATTTCAAGTGACGTTTCCCCAAAGTCTAAGCGCATTTTTTGTGGAGGATATATGTCAGAGGGCAGAGAGCAGCGGACAACATTCAGGACCATCCTTCGTCCTTCAGGCTCACAGTATCTCAAAAATAAACTGCACTTCTTGAACCGGAGAGGGTGTGGCGTGGAATAAAGTCGACAGCTCCCAAGTTCCCAGAAAGATTCAGGCAGCAAATTATGCGCTGCATTTTGCAAAAGTTTACGAGGCAGCTACTACCGAGGGGCAGGGAAAATGCGGAGGGGCAGAAGAAAGAGGGAGGGAGGCAAAATATGCTCGAACGGCGTAACGGGGGGTACAATTATTTATGAGCAGCCACGGAGCAAAGTCTACGAAGAAGCCTTTGAGCTTCATTAGGTTTGACCTTTTCGCTAGCCCAGATTGTTCTACTGCGTCCTTTTGCGAAATGATTATTGTTACTGTCGTCACTTTTCCCTCTCCTTGATTTTTTTTATTGGTAAAACCAATGTAGCGGTAAGGAAATGTCATCGGGACAATCGGGGCAAGAGCATGGTCAATGTCCTGGCCTGGTTGCCATGAATATTATATGAATTGGCACGGAAATTTCGACCCATTTAGCCGTAAGCGAGTCATTTGATATTTTCCAAATTAATAATCGGTTGGCGGGTATCTCGAACATGTCATTATGAAAACACATCACTCGACTTTGTGCGTCAAGGGAATTGGTTTAGACGGCTAACAGATGTTCGACACGCGTAATTTAGCCTTTTTAGGGTTCGGATTCGGGGTCAAATTATTTGCTTGTCCTGATTGGCGGTGTAATAACGTCAAATTAAAGTTGTTTATAGAAATGTGACCTAATGTGCAGATAAAATCAAACTTCACGATGTGTGCTTGTTCATTTCATTGTATTCTAATGTTCTGTACATATACCGAAATACACTGTTTATTTAAGGAAGCCCTAATTAGATTAAATGTTGGCGATTAGACTATTGGCAGGATGAGTCAATAGAGAGCGACTTAAAGGTCACCCAACAATTCTGGATCCTTTTTCCCAAAACTTAATTCAGCTAATGAAATGGCGATGTCAAAAATAAATACAAATACAAATAAATGCGTGTATCAATAAATCACTTTGTTTCGTACAGGATGTTTGTTTAAATCACTTTAAATATATTTTCAAACTATTTAAACTATTTAAATGCCTACGACTAAAATGTACTTTTATTAAACTGTTTCTCCTTGCAGCATTTCAGTACCGAGGGAGTCCTCTAAAATCTCTACCATACAAGCAGTTCATCCCCCTATCCTTCTCAAGTGCCCATCAAACACTTTCCTTGCCACTCAGCCTATTAAAAACATCAGTGTTGTCACACTCAAGCTTTTAATGCTTAACACAATCAATACGACAATCAAGTTGAATGCTTCCTGAGAGCCAGAAAATTGTCAGCTCAATTTGCGCGAAGAAATCTAAAAACCACAAACCGCTTAATAACTCACAGTGGGCAAACACGAAAATTTGAAAAAGTTGTGACAAAAGTATTCGCAAAATGCAACCAAAAAAGCTGAGCGAAAACTTTCGGTGATGGATGCCATGGCATACTTTTAAGGGCACTTGCCTGGCTTACCGCTCATTAACACAGGGGAAAATATACAAACATATAGGTGAGTATAAATAAATAAAAAGGCATCCCTGTAAAGTGACTTACGTCTTATGCCCCAATCCATCATTTTGCAGTAGTTCTTTGGCGCTCTTCTTGCTGAAGACAATTCTACTATTAAGTGGACAACATGGAATCCTCCTCCTACTCCTCCTCGCTAACTTGTTTCTTATTTATTTCTAGGACAAAATCACTTTACTGAAACACGACGCAGTGAGCGCTCAGCAAATTCAATTGAACGGCTTCTAATTTTGACAATTTTCTGTATGCATGGGGGCGGACGAGGACGAGGAGCAGGAGGCGTGACAGCTCCCGACGATGGGGCGCCCAGCCATCATCCATCCACCATCCTTTCGTCCTTTTTATCTTGAGGAAAACTGTTGCCGCCGTCGCTGTTTGCCGGTGAATTTTGTTTCGCCTGCCTCAGACACAACTGCGATATATCGCGGGTTTTCCGAAAGCTCCGCGTCGTGCTTTCCCGAGCAGCATTACTTCATGACTGAACCTGAACCTGAAGCTGAACATGAACGTGAACCAAGTGCCGCTGCCGCTGGCCCAAACACAATGCGGAATTCGGCTTTTCGTCGGGAAACTCTGTCGGCCATCGGCATCGCCCACAATATGGGTGTGTGCAGACAAAGAAATTTAAAGAGCAATGGTCCACGATTAAATGGTGTTTTATTCTAAAAAATGTTTCTAAACCTCTTGAAATTATAAAGAAACCCTCCAATATATTAAAATTTTGTAATTATTCTAGAACTCAACTCATCTTAAGAACTAGTCTAAATTCATAACAATATACTGCTTCTTCTACTATTATTTCTTTCAAATTTTACAAAGGTAAAATAATCGTAATAATATTATTATAAATACATATATTTATATATTGTATTGTTCAAAGTAATACATTAAAACTTTAATGCTATAATTCTTTCAATTGTTAATTTATGAACTTAAAAGATTTTATCTCAGTGCATGTATATCTGTGTGAGTTCTATGGCGAAGTGTGACTGTGACGGCAACGAAGTGCATGGCATAGATAAAAGACAATGGGAAATGTGTGTGTGTGTGTGTGTGTATTGGAGGGGTATCCCCTGTCCCAATCCAGCACCGCCACCTTCAGCACTTGAGCCGGCGGTAGATCGACATTGCTAAGGACGCTGACAACGCTCGGAAGAACAACAATAACATGAATCAACAACAGAAGTGAACGGCAACTAACAAAAACCTAGCATATTCAGTACCATTTCTAGCCTTAATCTAGATTAACCTTTATAAGCATTCTCACATGGTTTTGTACTAAATGGAAGTAGGTTTTACGTCCAAAAACTACTTAATTTAACTTAAGAGTCAAGCTCCACTCTTAGTTGCATTTAGGCACCTTTAAGTCTAGATCTAAATTCCTTAGCCAACCATTCATTTTAAGGATTGGAATAAATATTTAAATAATTAAAGTTATTATTTAATTAAAGTTGAAGTACCTCACTCAAGTGTTCACTGTACGACAACAAATTTATAACGAAAGCACATTCGCTTTTCTTATTGGTGGACGTTCAAGTGACCAAATTGGTGGTGGGGAGTCCAGGTGCTTGGGTCGTCAATCCTGTTGCTGGCTGACCCACCTGACAAGGTGGTTGCGGGCTGGTGGTGCCGACGATGCGGCCGCAAAGGTATGCCCATTACCCTTGGCGGGACGAACGGACCCCCGGAAGAAATTGACGCACGCCGAAGACACCCAAACAAATCGAATGGAATGGTTGGAATGGGTTAAGTCACTCGGCGGGGCAACTCTCTATAGACACGCCATGGAACAGTTTGGAGTTTATGTCCAACAGCCTCAAAGAAGGCAATAAAAATTTCCTAAACACAAATATCCTTTTTATGAGGAAGGACCCTTCAAAACGGCTTAGTGGAGAGGCCTCTGGTGTCAGTTGAACTGTTGCAATGAATTTTTGATCATGTAAACCTTGTACTCTTTATTTAATTTCTTTTTTTTTTACGGAATGAGTGAAATACATTGAATGTAAATGTTTTATATACAATTCAGACGGTTCCCATTTCCGTTAAATAACGGCTTAGTTTAACGAGGTCCAAATTTAATCAATTAAATTGTTACTGTTAATAAAGAAATAAATATATATCGATCAAATTACTTTACTTTCACAATTCACAAATATGTTTCATCCACTGTGCCATTGAAACCCAGACAAATAAAAGGGAAATTAAAGCAAACGCGAAGCCCAAAACGACGTAACCGAAACACAAAGGATGAGCGCAAGCGAAAGGGACAGAATTAAACCTTTAGAGAGGGACAAAAACAGAGAGAGAGCCGAAAAGCTCCTCTCTCTTGCGGCAATAAATATTGAAAATATATATTAAGAGAAACCCGAATACCCGACTTTGGGAGAAAGAGAAAAGCCTGCAGCATCAGCAGACACAATAAAACGTAGCTGATAATAAAAGCCAAAATAAACAATTCCAGGTAAGAGCAAACATTGGCAGGCTGACAAAGACCGAAAGAGACACAACTTGAAGTAGTTCGTGTCTTAAGCAATCGCTGCAGGTGTTTTTGTGTTTGATTTATCTACAGTAAAAAATAAATAATAATACCTGAAATGTACTTAGGGGTAAATAAAATCAAACAAAAAATATACTTTCAAGATAAAGCCACTTGATAAAAGGAAAGAACTAAAAAGTAATAACTAAAAAGTACATTAGAGGTAATTAAATACAAAAAATAAAATTTTTTTAGTTGAGTTAGAGAAGTTCAAAGTTCACCTCTTAAAACACCATAGAACCCAAAAGAGATTACTCAATCTAGAGATAAGAGTAACACAGATATGACCCACATTCCCTTTTTGTCGCCTCGGGAAATGTTGACCCAAATTGATTGTACCCCTCAAAAAATGTCTAAATAAAAACAACAAGGCACAGCGGTGAAAAATTCAACAAGCTTTTTAGGTAAACATTTCATAACATAAAAGTAGGCAACGAAAAAAAACAACGACGAACAATTAGCAACGCCAGCAGCGTTCAGCAGACAGCAACAAATAATACAAGCAAAGTGCGGTCGCAATTTACATTTTACACCTTCCAAATGCCCCAGGGAATCCGTAAGAGAGACAGGTAGATATAAGAAGAGCGAGAGAGCGAACGGGCAGACAAAAAGCGCGACAGAGAGAGGCAACATGTGGTGGCTGTCAAGTGGTTCCCGACCATCTCGCATCCCAAGCAACAGGGGGACAGGACACCCAAAAAGGAAACTCAGCCAATGTCATTATTACGAGCACTTCGGGTCGGGTCGAATGGTAGGTCGTCAGTACAGAGGGAGAATATATAACATATTTCGATTTCTTTAAATTAATATTGCAATGATACTTTTAAATAAAAGGAATAATATAAAATAATTTTAATTAATTTTTGTAGTAAGATATTTAATATAATTTTTTATATTTATTTTCTTTTTTATTGCTTTTTGAAAGTAATAGTTTTTTTCAGTGTACTGTCGGCAACTCAGTGGGGCTTCTTTTTCCCAGCTCGTGTGTGTTCTTTTAGAAGATTGCGTCAAACATTTCCGCACCAAGTTGTATTTACATATGCCCAAATACACATTCGCACTTTTATATGTTATTTTCCTTGTGAGCTGGGCTGTGGGCCTTTCCTTAATGTTATTCATGATCGTCGCTTTAGTTTATTGTTGCGGCGGTGTCTGAATAAGTGAATGGGTATCGACGTTATGTCAAGGCGTTAGAATAAGTCTTCAAAAAACATACATTTTAAATATTTTTATTTAATGTTAAGCCTAAGTATATATAATTTATTTGATCACCTAAATTTTTAAAAAGTACTAACACCTAATAAATATTTTATAAATCTGTTTAAAAATTGTTCTTTGCTTTTTGTTATATTTTTATGTTTGTTTTTTAAGGGAAGTTGCAAAGTGTATAAGGGCCAAACACATTTTTGTATGCGTGTAAAGTATGACATTTTGCCAAAATGCTTTTTGAAGGTGTTGGTGCGAGTTTTATGTGGCTGTGTGTTTGTTTATTTGGGCCTTTCGGGCCAAAAGTCTTTGTGCTTTTCTCTCTCATGGTTCTTGTTCTACATATTTATGTTATACGCGAAGGTTTGCTGCTGCTGCCCTGCATTATCCTGCCCTTCCATTGCTGCGCTTGCGCTTTGGTCACAATCGTTTTATTTTAAATAAAAATTTAAATTTTTGTATGTGCTTGTTAACTGCGGGAAGATTTTGATTGTAAGCTTAGGAATTATGACAAAAAATTTATTTCAAAAATTCTGTTTAACTTAAAAGCAAGTTATTTTAAAACATTTTTAAATAAATTAACTCATTCCAAAAAATTTAAAATTTCTAGGACAAGTGAATGTAAGTACTAATGTTTTTAAATGTAAAAATCTTCGCATTTCCCCATTACATGTGTCTTTGGGAAGTTGTCCTGGCTAACATGGTTGTTGTACATGCTAAACTGTTTCTTTGTCTAGGATTCTAACCCAAAAAAGGCATTTAAAAAGATTGATTCAGAAAATAAACAAACTCAAAGATGAAACATATTTGTACATCATTGTTGCTAAATAAATATAGAACTTAGGGACAGAATTGGTAATAGTCAGGCATTGGACACAGATTAATTATATCGACGGAAATTCATTGCCTTTCAATTAGCCACTTACGTATCTTTTCACAAAAATCATCTTTCATGTTAAATTGACTAGTTTTTTGATTTATATTAGTTTTAGATTAAACTTTTTAGTTCAGTAGTTTTATTCACGAATTTCTCTTTAATATACTTTTTAATGCATTTAAACTCTTAGATACTTTTCAAAATATTTTTATTTTTACTTTCCATTTACAAAACACCGCAAGAAAAGAAATTCCGAAGCAACGCTAAGAAATGCCAGGCTACAACTGATTGATAAAATTTTTCTACACCGAAAATATGAAACAAGAAAATAGCAACACCGTCAACTTGTTTGGTGCTTGTTGTTGCTGTTGATAGGAAGTTGCCGTCAGCCAGTCACTCAGTTATTGAGTGAGTGAATGGGTGAGGGAGCATAATTATTGATAAAACAATACTAATTCCATGCCAAGGATTTTCCATGTTTATGAATGAAGTGGCAATACCCCCACAAAAGAAAATTGATTTTAAATGGTTGAAAATCAGGCAATAGAAGAGAAGCACTTACCTCGCGACGTAGGGTGATTCATGAGTATCGATAGCGGGCACTCGTCATCATCGAGTATGTATTCCGTTCCATCACTGTTGACCTGCATATGGAAAAAATTATGAATGAAATTCGCAAGGACTTCAACAGGGAAGATGGTAGAATGGACATTGAACAAGACAAAGATCAATTTAGAGAAATACTATACGCCTATTCGATACCGATAATTATGATTTGGTTTGATTCATTTTAATTTAATTATTGATTTAAATGTTATTTTATTATTAGTTTAATTGTGGTAACAAAATTTTAAAATGCCAATTAATAGCCAGAAATCGCTTCCCTGTAGTACCAGTCATTAAAAAAACATCAGTGTTGATGATGAATCATTGATGAAACTCCATACAAATTACTGATGCAAATAACATTGGCATGTCCTAGCGCGTCATCAGTGACAAATTCATCATCATCAACTTTTCATCGACAAAAACTGGTATTTTTCATCAACACTTTAAGCTAAAAATTCGTCGACATTTCATCCACTTATCATCGATAATTCATCAACTTTTCATTGATGATTAGGCCAAAAATTCACTACATTTCATTGAAAAATCTTCAACATATTTCATCGGTGATTCATCAACTTTTCATTGATGAGTCCTCAACAAAAAATTGGATTTTGTCATCAAAATTTTAGGTCAAAAAGCTCATCAACATTTAATCATACTGTCAATAAAATTTTTGAAGAGAGAAATTGAGAGATTGACACGATTGTTGAATGAGAGCCACCCTATAATAAGGTAAACTTATTATGAATTGGGTACATCAAATTATTTACGACATGCTAATCCATAGTAATTTCTGTAGCACTCCTGTATATATCAATGTATATTATTTTAATAGCCGGAAAAAAAAAGAAGACAAAAAAGAACTGACCATAACAGTTTACTACCCTCGTAGTAAGGGTTTTTCGATGAAATAGCTAAAAATAGTTCATTAATCTCTGTGTCCTACTCTCATCTACTCTGTATCAAACCCATTAAAATAATAAAAACGTATCGCCAACCTGAACCAGACAATAGTGCAGGGGATCGGCCTTCTCCAGTCCGTATTTGGTGAGCATTTCCCGCACAACAGCCTGGGCGCAGTCTCGGATGGAGAGCAGCAGGGTCTTATAAGGCACATCCTGGCAGAGACTCTCGCCGTAGATCTTCAGCGTACCGCCCGTGTCAGGACCGCCATCTCTGGAACGGAATTGCTGCAGCTTTTTTTCCAGCTTCTGTTGTCTTCGCCGCCGCATCACGGCCTCCGGGTTTGAGATCGATCGTGTGAACGAGGTTTCCGGCAGTTCTGTGTACAATTTGCCAGCCACGGCGTCGGTGCCATCGCCTCCACCACCGCCGACACTGCCGTTCATGTGGGCAGATCCGGCGGATCCGCCAATGCCATTGCCCAGACCCAACTGGCTGCCATTGGAGGTGGGCGGATCGGAGCTAAGCTTGGCCATCTTCTCCTTTTTCTTCTGCTCCTTCTTCTCGCGCTTTGAGAGCTTGCGCTTAAAGTTCAGATCCGTTTGCTCAATGGGCTAAGGGAATGAAATCGATTAGTATAAAGGAATTCGTGTACGGCTACGATGCACTACAAACTCACGGTGGTCTTCTGGTCAATGTTCTTGAGCAGGAATCGGCCCTCGCGATCGTCGATGTGCCAGTTGAGCTGCACCAGCAGCGGTTTTTCGTCGGCGTTCAGACGACGCTCCTCGCCATTGGCATGCACCTCGTATAGAGCGTAATTCGGCACGGATAACATCCGCATATCGGGACGGAATTTCTCAATTAGTGTGTCTAGGGATTCAAGAATAAGATTGATTAATTTTTTAATTGTTTTAAAATGTATTTCACATTTATTCACCTATGACATCTGTAACAGTGGCATCGGAAGCCACTCTAATACATTTCGTGGCCACCTTCTGGCCAGCATCTTGGAAGTAGAAGCGCATAACGCCATGGAAGAGCAGGTTCTGTGGGATATTTTGTCAGTTGTAATTGAATGTATTGCTCAAGTATTCGAAGAGGTCGGACTCACCTCGTCTGGCTCGGAGAGCGCAAACAGATCCAATCGATTGGCATTCCATTGCTGTATCACTGAACGAACTGCCTCGCGATCCAACATCTTCTTATCATGTGACATACTGTACAGGTTCTATTGGGGAAGGAAGGGGTCGGGTCGTCTCTTCTTAGTTCAGGGACCGTTTACCGTTTTGTGACTCCAGTGTGACGTCGTTTTTATCTTCGTTTTGAATGGGGAGGAGGCCTGGACTATCTGTAAACAGTCGGGAGGAACATTTGATAAAATTAGACTCTGGGTTTACAACTTCCATGAAAGCATCGTAAATGGAGAGGCGGAATCAGAAGCGAAAAGTAAAAAGTTGGCGCAGATGTGGCAAACATTAAATTTCCGTTGCCAAATGTAAACACCGATGGATCATATTGAGGGGCAGAAAAAGTAAGGGGGACGCATTGTAAATATGCGTCTGTTCACCTACAAACTATGATGGGGAAATCTACACAAAATATGCTGAATGAGCTTATAGAAACATTCTTGGAACTTGGCATTCCCAGGGGCAGCAAAACTCGTACACCTACAGTTTACAAACATTATTTAGCGATTCCCTAAATATACAAATTATTCTGAATGAAGTAAGTTGCTGAAAGTTATATTTTTACATTTATAAAAATGTTTTCATTGGAATAAGTTTTAAAATCCGGGACCGTAATCATTATAAGTTTTAACATAACAATTACATCATAATGAATAAATTTTGCATTTTAACTTTTTAAATTATCGATAATAATTATTTTTAAGTGATTTCTTAAAACTTGATTATTATTTTTGATAACAACAAATAAAAATCATTAATAATGGTTATTCATTAATCATTAATAAAATTTTTTTATTTTTTTCGCTCAAAATAAAACTGTAATTTTCCCTCTGTGCTTGAGATTTTGCCAATGAAATATCATATCCTTGAAAAATGATCGCAAGGTAACAACATACGCTAAAAGTTTGGTCTCGAAAA
This sequence comes from Drosophila tani, assembly GCA_008042535.1. NCBI lineage: Eukaryota > Metazoa > Arthropoda > Insecta > Diptera > Drosophilidae > Drosophila > Drosophila tani. Next base: position 26,314 of record VNJO01003726.1, on the reverse strand, counting down.
TCAATACCTCTTTTAATTAAATAACTAATTATTAATGATTTTTATTTATTCCGCTCAAAATAAAACTCAACTTTAAGTTCCTTAAAAGAGGATAACAAGGCAACAACATGCGATAAAAAAGTGTTATAAAAAACGTATACATTAAAAAAAAAATCGGAACGGCTGAAATCGGACCACTTTATCCTATAGAATTGATGGCGAAATAAATGTAAAAAAAATTTAGCTTTTTCTGTTTTTAAACGTATTTCTTTCAATTTTGAGATATAGCGGTTTTACTGTTTAGGTATTACGGCTTTAATTTTATTAAGATCGGCACGCTATATCATACAGCTGCCATAGAAGCAGCTATAAAATTTACAAAATTCTTATTCTTTTTCAACATTACTGAAATGGATCGATTTTCAATGATCCAATTGCAGACTGCAAGGGTATACAAATTTCGGCTTAGCAAAGATTGCTTTATTTCTTGTTTGATTTAAAAATTTAAAAAATAATCATTATTTACGGTCCCTGTTTAAAATTATTCAAATGGTTTTTTAATTGGACTTCTTAGGAAATGTAGAAATGGTTATTTGATCAAATTGTAATACTTATCTCTTTGAAATTATTATTACAAGTTTTTATCATTAACATAATTTAGAAATGCGCATCTAAAATAAAAATATGCCTAATCATGTACTCATTCTCCAGGGGTAACAAAACAAATGAGCTCTGTTTTGATTTATGATCGGTTGAGCTAACATTTCCGGAGAGGGGAATGATAGGTCTCTGTGGCACATGTCGTCTACCACATAAGTATATGACAATCGCCCGATTTATCTACGTGCCAATTAAGAGTTCCATTACAAGATCTTGTCTAACCAAAATTTCCCTCACAAACATTCAGCGCTCAGCGACCCTAAACAAATAACTTCATCAAAGCAGGAAATTTCAGTGCATTTGTACAAACAACCTGAAGATGTTATATGCTATTCGGGGCGTGTGTAGAGTGGGTAACGTTCAAAGTTCAGTAAAGTTATTTCCAAGAGAAGAAGTGATGTCAAAGAGCGGAACTATGCCTGAACTAAACTATTCCGTTCCAACCCTCTTTTCTCTTTCGAGTTCTTTAAACTTTTGCGCTGCTATCTGTGCTGGTATTCTTTTTCCCCGGGTTCGGTTTTTGTTCCGTCTTGTAAAGGTAGTTTAATAACCGTCAACGGTTCCGCTTGGGGTAACCCGTCGTCTGTGCACTGAAACTTGTCGATTTACAGAGCAGTCGGTCTCTATAAGGAGGGTTGCGGCGGAGGATGGGAATGGGATGGTAACCGTTTAAGTAAAGCTATTTCCACAATTTCCGCGAGGGCGTGCGTTGTCAGTGGGAATTGCATTTCGAGTTTTTTTTTTGTCCTCTAGCAGCTGGAGTTTTTATGCTTCGAGGAATACCTAACCACTGTTTTTTTTTAAAGAGGTGTGGTAGTAGAGAAGTCCTTGGTGCATTCAGGCGTAACCATTAACAAAGGGTTTAAGTGTTTGGTTATTTTTCGTTTTTGGTTTTCCAAATTGCATTTCAATGGTTGCCAAGCAGATATTTGTTTTCAGGGTTGATCGGGCTTAAATGGAAAGGGATGCGTTAGTATCGGATAAAATGTTGTCATTCCTTTTATTATAAGACTAACTCTTTTGTATTCTCTTCATAATTAAAAATATAGGTTTTTCATTTTGTATTCTGGCCACAACAATTTTTTTTACATTAAATCTCTTATCTAAAGTCTTTCATCGGCAAGCGGTTAAATCTTAAATGTATTATCTGGTCACAACCACGATTTTCCCATGACTAAAGAATGTCAAAATTCTTAACAAATTATACGAAATGTTGGGACATTCGGAACGAACAATCCATTCCAACTGAGAAGCAAAGAAAAATATTTAAATTGCTTCCTCGAAAAGGGGGAACGAAGGGAATGGATTTCCAGGTACGCGAGCAAAGACGAACTCCGTAATTGTTGTACAACATTATTAAAAAGACATAAAGGTGACATTTACACCAACAAAGTGGTGTCGTAATTGCCGGAGTTGCTGCTGCTGATTTGAGCTGAAAAATGCGCCCGAAAAGATCGCGAGAGGCGAGATAATAAAACGAATTAAAAACGAGCCGGAAAACCGCAACAAAAGAAAAGTGTCGTTTGGTGACTAGAAGGGGGAAAGAGATACGAAAACATAGAGAAGGCCAAGAGAGAAGTACCGCAATAAAAGGCCCATAAGCAACACAAAAACAAAGCCCATTGAGGAAGAAGAGGTGAATGTACGAAGACAACAAAATACGAAACACAGATACAGATACATTTACATTTGCACATTTAGATACAAGCACAGATGGGGTCATAAAAATAGCATATTGTGGAAGATGTTTAATACTAGTATATTATATACAACATATTTTAGTTTAAATATGGATGATGAATCCGACGACTATGATCATATATACTTTTTAGAGTTCAATTTGCCGTTTATTACTCAGAGTACTGGCACAATGGTTTTTTTGGCAAGTTACTATTTGAGTCGCACCTGTGCATCTACAGCTACACATACAAAAGAGCAACCAAAGTTTCTGAGAAGCACCAAACCTCACGAAGTGGGTCTGGGACATTTAAAATTGTTGCTGGCCTAGGCATAACTAAAAGGTGTTTTTCCCCCTCTCGCAACGCTGTTTTTTTGTTTTTTGTTTTTGTGCAGCTGTCGCTTTGGCACCTGCAGCGCAGCAATAGACTCACCTCGCCTCGCATCACCCCTTCACCTCTCTACCTATAGTTCATGTTTGCAAAACTCGTTGCCGGTTGCACTTTTTTCGAAGTGTGTGTGCTTTATTTCAATTCATTTCGGGGTCAGTGGGTTTGTAAAACAAACGGAAACGGCCAGAGGCTGCACAAAAAATAAATACAGGCGATGGGGGAAATAACTAATCTGAAGTTCCTCTGGAGGAAACACCTGAACCGGTATATGCATAGAGAAAATTGACAGGTCTATCAACGGGATCTCCAATGGCAGCTATAAAGTTCCTAAATTTCAATTGATTCCTCCACTGTACAAATATATATATATCAAAAATAGACAATAATAGAATGAAATAAAAAACAAAAAAATATTTAATAAGTTTGACATCTTAAGGAATACATCTAAGTAGATGTATCACAGCGCATATGGTTGTTTTGTTGACTTTTCGTTATTATCGAATAAGAAAAAAAAAACTTTAAGTAGCAATCGCTTTGTAGTGTTATATTTTTCTCAGTGTTTTGGGCGGCGCCTAATTGAAAGTCAATAACACAGTCAATAAGTCAAGTGCCACAAAAGCAATACCCCCGATAGGCCGCCTAAGTAAATTAGCAGATGAGAGCTGACAAAAAAAGGCATAAATAAAAAAACATTTAGCCATGACACGAACCTTTACTCACTCCTTGTTTTTCTGTAATTTTTTCTTTCGGTCGATTGCTTTGTTAGCTCTTTTGCCCGGTTTGCTTTGATCTGCTTTTCTGTGGCTTCTCTTCTGTTTCTGTTTTTGACTTGGGCTCGGCTTTTTTAAGCCTGTGACACTTTTGCCAGACACAAGTCAGCTAAACATAAAAATAAATAAATAATTAAGCATGTGGTCGTGGTTGCCTTTCCAAAGTTGTTGCGAACTGTGATTGCACTTTCGAATGGTTTGCTACAAATTGGCAAACTATGTATTTTGTACATTACTTCCTAATTCATATCTAGTTCAGCTTACATATATCAAGACAAATAAAATTTTTTTTTTTTTTTTTAAAGACTTTTTCGATTATTTGGTCGGATTTATTCAGTAATACATATTGTTTTTTGTTATGAACCTCAACATTTTATAAAAGGTTGATTAATGTTCCTCAATTATTTATTTTAATCTTACGTGAAACTTCTTTATTTATGTATCAAATAATTCAATAAACTACTATACCCATTATATTTAATACCTTTCCGTGCATTTTTTTATAATCCAATTTTACCGTCTCCACTTCTTGCCGGACAATTATTTTTTCTGGCGACATTTCAGCTTCTGGTGGAAAGTGCTTTGATATTTTTAAAAAGTTTTGCTGTATAGTCATGTAACTGTTGTTGTCACTTTATTGTTTACCTTTTGGCAAAGATTTTGCTGCGGCACGAAAATAAATATGAAAACAATTTTCCTTGGGAGCGAAGAGGAAAACAATAAACCGGCAAACGGCTTCAAAAGGCATACCAACGTGGTTGTTGACTCTTTTTTGTGCTTTTTTTTTTTTCTTTTTTGTTATTGTTATTTGTTTAACGCTTTTTTGCGTTTGCTTTTGAGCTTGTTGACCGCCGAACTGAGCAGGAAACGAGTGATGAGCCCCAAGAAGTCGCAATATACACACAATTGTATGTATGGAACATAAAAACTCAAACATATAGTCACTGCAAATGAGTCAAGCTTGTTATTTCTTGTATTCTTATTTTTTGCTGCTGGGCCACGCTTAATTGGTCGACGGAATTGGGTTGAGCGCAATTTTTAATGAGCCCTGAATTGTTGCTAGACGACAGGTGAGCGGTATTGGGGAGACGGGTTCGAGACCCTGAGTCAGCGTAGGTGTAGAAAAAGCAAAAGAAAAGAAATTGGATATGAAGGCACATCCAAGAGCGGGAGGAACTTCCAAGCGGAATTACAGATGGCATGACTAATTCTTGGGAGTTGTGAAATTAAATTGTGAAATGAATCTGGTTGAACTGGAGCAAATATCCGCCCAATTAATTAATCAAAGTAATTAAGGAGTCATGTCAAAAATCAGCTTAATGAGAACGTAATTACAACATAAAACGAAAAAGGGATAGTTCCAACTTTAGATATATTATTTAGATCGTAAAAATTCTGTTTCTAAAGCATCTATTTAAAAATAATTTACACCCTTTGATTTTATTAAGAATTCTTTAAAAAAATATTCTTTAATTATAGGTTTAAATTATTTTTTTTACAAAATTGGTTCACATGGCTATAACGTTTGAGATCTGTGGTTCTTGTTTGCTGTGTAAACAACAAACAAGAATTTTAAAATGTTTCATTTGAGCACAAATAGCTTCAATCAGCTTTAGTGAAATACCGAAGCAATCAAGATAAACACGAAGATAAGGCAGATCAAGATAAAGCCATAAATATGTATAATCAGTCAACAACCTGTTGGCCGATAAACGAAGACGGTGGAGAGAAGAAAATCGTGGGACAAAGCAAAACAAATACTTGGCCCAATATGGGCAAACTTCATTAATTAACACATACAGGCAGCGAGCGGGGAGGCCTCAAATCAACACTGAGCACTATGGCATACATACATATATATATATATCAGCAACCAGACCAATATCATGGCTAATAGCTGCAGCAACAACAACGATAACAACGGCATCGATACAGAAGAAAAAGAAGCGACAAATAAACCACAAGTGAAAGTTGATTAATAGTTTCCGTTTATAGTGAAGCGTTTTCTTTTTCACTATTTTTCAGTTTATTTCTTGTCTTACATTTTGTGTCTCTAAACATATCGCAAAAATATTTATTTCTCGTAATTAGCACAACCAGCACGCAACCCAAACTCAAAATAAAAACGTATGAGTAATGAATGCAGATATAAAATTAATGGAGTGGTAAAGGGGCGAGGGTTCTCCTCCGTATTCGTGCATTTTTGCATGCGCGCATAATTAAGTTATTTAGTGTTTAATATTTATGATTATTTGCGGCTGCATTTGCATTTACCCATACCCCTTGCGCCAACGGCCGACGAAAGTATACATATGAAGTTTGGAAAAATGTAGGTCATGGATAGAGAAAAAAATGACTAAGAAGGAAAAACATATTAACCGATTTTTGTGTACAACAATCGCTGTGTACCAAATAAATGTAATGTTATATATATGTTTGTTGTACGTTTTTGGTACTCGTGAAAGATATATAACATAGGAACTTTATTATTCATGCGTTTTTGTTATAAAAACAGAATTTCTTTGCATATATCTGGTAAAATCTTTACAGGGATCACTAAATTAAATTTCCATTAGGTCCATAAGTTATATAAATTGGAGGTAAAAATCTGTCGAGACACTTCAGTTTGAAGTACCTATCCGTTCCGTTGCCTATTGCATATTCTCACAGACGAATCGGGCACACCCTCCTGTTCAGAAATTTATGGGAAATTAACTAATTAAGTATGCATGGATCATCGTGTGGGGTGCGGCAGCTCAGGCAGTCTACGGATGATCTGGCATGCATAATTATGATTCGGTTTATTCCAAAGAATGCAGCTGAAGGGAATCTACCTAGAATATCGTATCAAAAATCAAAATTTGCCAACGTGCTATACGGAAACTATCTATTTGTAGACAACTTTTTCTAAAATTTCGTAATCAGATTTCACAGCTTACAAAGAAAAATGTACAAATATGCATTTAGGGCTTTGATTAAGATATTTATGGTGTTCATTTAAATAAACTTGAAAGATCGTGACGGGATTGTTTTACTTTGTAAGGTTAAAACTAAAGTCGTGCTGCTGTCATATAAGAGAAGATGTTGTTTAATTCTTGAGTAAATACATATCGAAAACCCAGTTCAAATAATGTTGGTGCTCTTTATGTAATTTCGTTCTTCCCACGAATATACCGAACCCCTTTTAGCTCTACTCTTAAATCTTCAGAACTTCAAGTTGTTTTGTTCTCCAGCATAGACCGAACAATTTTATGAATTCCCATAACTTTAATGACATAATTAAACTTTACTCGACCGCGCTGGAATAAAAAGCTTTCTCTGCATAAACTGCTTACGCAACTCCCAGAAGAAATGTGCAGTAATATAGATTTTATGATTATTCAAAATTGTGTTTGGCCAAATGAAAACAAACAAAACAAAAAAAGAGAAATCTCTGCTCTTCGCCGCGTAATTAAAAAGTGTGAAATGTTGCTGAATGGGAGAAAAGCTTTCCGCCACGCCGTTCGGTCAGGTGTGGTCCAAGACCATCCGGTTGGGCCAGTATTGGTCAGTGTAAGTAAACGTTCATGTAATGGCCATAAGAAAACCAAATATAATTGCAGCAAGAGCGTACCGGAGCTGCTAACCCGGCCGAGAGCAGCTCTATCTGATGTTGGTTGAAGTTGCCATTTTGCATGCTGCTGGCACTGTTGTGACTGCTGCCTAATTAGGCCAGGAAGCAATTAACCGGTTAATAGAAGCGACTGCCTGCTCTTTGTTTAATGCATCTGATGCACCCACAGTGCTGGCCAAAAGTAAGCATCAGGGTCAGGTGTCATAAAGAAGGGTCGTTCATTATGGAAGAGAGCGACATAACAAACTTCATCTAAAAACACACAAAAGCTTCTAAGATATAATAAATGACCAACACTATTTTAATAACCAGTCACTAAAACCTTGGAGCTGTCGTACTTTTTTTGAACGCACTGTATAGACGCTAAAGCCTTTCCCTGCCATGAAAGAAGTCAGCTTTAGATGCATATTTAATGTGGGAAAATTATGGCGGGGCTGAACTTGTTGCTCACTTTGAAGTTTTTGATTGTCAGCTACTGAGGCCGAGCTGAAAGAGCATACACCAAGTGGGAGCAGCAATTTCTGTTGCTAAATGGCCGTGTACTTACTTCTAATGGGCAGAAACTGTATCTGAAAGATACAGCAACATATTTCATCGCATACTTCTCGGAAATGTGAAACTTTCACTCGGCCAAACAACGCCCATAAAAAATACCCACGAACTGGGGAGACAAACACCAACTACGAAAGACGAGACATTAAAAGGGGACAAAACGATAGAGACGCTGACAACGGCGACAATTGACAATTGGCAATAAAAATTCAATTAACGTGGAAAACGTCAAATGTCGTGAAAGGGAAATAAATACTTATAAAAGTGGAAAGCAAGTGAAATTGCTCGTAAAAAAATGCGTAGAGGAACGATCTGATATGGGGGGCAATATGGATGCAAATATTTTTATGGATTTCCAAGATGTATTATGTTTTACACATTATAATTTGGGATTTCTAGTTCACTTAACAGTTCATAAATTTCTAGAGATTAAGAAGTTCAAGCTGAATGACTATTAATTACATGTAATCTGAATGTTTGTAACTTTACACCGATCATAATATTAAGAACTAAATATTTGGCTTTATCAGTTCTCTTTCCGTTTTTAAAAACGTCTGGAATTTCAATACTTGCAGCAATAAGTCTTATCCAATACCGTCCAAATTCCACATCAAATTTTATCTATAAATAATTCTCATCGATTCAGTTTCAGTTATAAACATTCATTCATGTTCATACTGACTGTGAATTTCCCAATCGTCCGATAGTGGCCAGTGGTTTCGGAATCTTAATGAAATGTCATAAGCAATTAGTTTGCCGTTCGCTTGGCAAATCACCAACGCTGCATGCCACTCATAGCTGCAGCTATAAAGAGGAAATCGGTGGATATCGGTGTCCGGGGAAGATATATTCCTAATCATAACCGGTTATATGTAAGGAATGCTGCATGGATTCGCCCGATTGGCATGTTTTTCCATTATTCGTGGTGTGTTTTCCATTGCGCAGGCGCAGCTGTCACCTGCCAGCGACTTCAATTGCAATTCACTTATCTGAGTTTGGGCAATTAATGTACGGCCCACTCCAGGTTTCTGTTTCTCCAGACACGCCCCATTGCAATCTTTATCTCGTAGTGCTGGCAACCTTTGACATTCAATTTGTTAAATTGATGTGGTAATCCCAAACCATGTGGCAAAGCAATTAACATTTAATTTAATGCTCTCAAGGCTTTTCAGTATTTGTGATTTCATTACTTTCATACCCCTTCACTCCCGACTGATCCCCATTAAAGATTTATAAACTTTCGCTATTAGACAATGGATCAATAAACACTATAAACTGAGGTTGTTTAATTTTCATGATGTTGTATTTTATGAAACATAAAATTTGATTACAATCCAAACATTGTGGAAAGTGATAGTAAAAATATAAGAGAAAACAGCAAGCATTTATTTATGGATAAATTTCGTTGATTTCTTCCCTCAATCAATAAATTAATCGGATATTATCAACTTAAATACGTTTAATAATTACAAAATCAAGACTCTGATCAAGCATGCGAAATGATCTGCCATTAAATCGTGATACTCATTCAAGTACTGCGATATTCCACTGAAATAAACCGAAAAATTCATGTCAACCATCGACTATTACATGAAATGATGCAAGTCAGGATGGCGGGTCGAGGATACAACTAGACTGTGCATAATTTGAACATCTGCTGATGGCATCCCATAAAATCATCCGACAAGATCTAACATCTTTGTAATTACGGCAACTGAAAATGAAAAAAGCAGTAACCGAGGTAGTAAGGCGTTAAATTTGCAGCTGTTAAAACAGGGCAAGACAAGGCCAAAAGATTGCCGCTAGGTGCAACAACCAAAACAAATAGCTGCGAGGTAATCAGCTGTCGCGACTCAGAGACTTCGAGACAGACGAAATAATTAGTTTCAATGAGGCGGTACTTGAACCAACAAAACAAAAAAAAGAGAAATACCATCGAGAATGATGCATTTTCGGCAAAAACTCGAACACAAACTCTAGGACCTACAGACAGACATACAGCCGCAAACACATTAAGACTCCATTATGAATTCATTTGTGTGCGCAATGAGACAGTCGCAGAAGTCTTGAGAGCCGCAGACGTCTATCCTGCTCAAATGGTCAAAGGAATTCGGCAATCCGACAAACAAAAGGCGCTGACAAAAGTGAAACATCGAAAAATTGCGCATAATCTTAAAAAAAAATTTATAAACTATTTTTAAGGACTAGCAGCTCGACAGAAGAATACCTCTTGAATTTGTTATAAATAAAAAAGGGCATGAGAACAGAAACGTTTAATAATCAAATCAGATTATTTTTATATATTTTTTTTAATTATTATTATTTTTTTTTTTTATTTAAGAGTTTTTAAAAACAAAAAATGCTTATATTTGGAAAATGTGGATGCTTGTACAAGTTTTGGAAACCAAAATAGCCCTGCATAGATCCTAAATCCGTCTTAATTCGAATATCCCCGTTAAATCCTCTCAAGCATTACATACCCTACCAAGTATCCCTAAGAAAAAGTATCTCTAAGCCCAACACAGTCGAACTTGTTGCCAGGCGCATTTCGATGAAATTTATTGCGTGTATTTACGTTAGGGGTAGAAATGTATTGCAGCAACACTCTACATACATCGCACGGGGGTTTCGAGAGCATTCCCATAGAGACAAAAGGACGGCCAAAAGTCCGGACTCCGAAGAGCCAGGTAACCAACCAAACCAAATCAAGATCATGCAAAGCAGGTAGCTAGCTGAAGGCAACACACGCACACGTTCGGAATCGCTAAACCTAAAAAAAGGATGGCAAAGGTGCACAGAGAAAAAATGTATACATTTTGGATTTTTTTTATTCAAATGTAAAACCCTAAGCAACCCTAAGCAACTCCCTCAACTTATACAAAATTCTTCCCTGTGTATGCGCCAGGGGAGAGAGTGGTGCACTGGCGCAGAACGTGGTTGGAAAAACAGTTTTTCTCTTATGAATTATACCAATTGACAATTCCAGGCGAATTCGGGGGTTCGGAGTTCATTCAGGCCACGACGAAAAGGTAGAAAAGTACAGTCGTCTCCTGTTGCACCTTTATACAGGGCTACTTCTTTTTGTCACACTTCTGTCCATCAATTGCAAGGGCCGCTTGTCAATCAGCGGTGTAAGGAATAAAAAAAAGGGGCAGGGAACTGCAGCTCCCTGGAACGAAGATGAAAAGTCAACGAGTTCTGGGATGTATGTAGGTAATATGTGTCTCTTTTGTTTCCCGCCCATGTTCCCATGTCGGGCTATTATGTGATCGGAATGCTCGCCTTGGTTCTTGACTTCGGCCCGAGATCCTCTATGTTTGCAATCACCCTCGCGATCGGGCCAGAAAATGCAGATTATTATGGTGTAGACGTTTCCATTAGTCCAACTGTCAGTTGACATGGTATAGGGGAATCTTTGAGGTGAAGGAATCTTTATCGAGGATCGCCGGATGATGAAACTATTTCAATGATCGCGATTCGATGGGAGTGTGACAGCGGAATGATCACCATATATTGCGTCTTTTATAGTTGTTCGATGAGTGATTGGCATTCCTTATAATTTCATTATGAAATTACTGAGTCTCTTAGGAAAGCTTTATTATAAATTAGGAAAGAAATTCTTTAAAGAATCGAAATAATCTTGTCTATTGAAATATACTCGTTTGTAAATATATTCAAGTGGTGTTAAATACTTACTTCATATTAATGCACTTTTTACCTCACATTTGATTACTCATATATGATGCATAAGTCCAAGTGGATTTCAGACACCCTAACCCATACCCACATCTGATTTGTCTGAATGGGAAAAAACCTCTCCCCCTACACCACCTTCTGAAGTGGAGTAAAGTTTCTGCAGTTGTTTTCGCTGGTTGGTTAACTAAAGTTGATTGTCTTGTGTAATTCGAAACGCGTGTGGAATGTGCGGGAAGAGGTTCGCTACCCGCAGCTACTACATAAATCCCAATTGTCCAGGGCAGTGGTCAGCGGAACATAAACTCCCAAACTCCCAGGGAATCTATAAACTTTCTCACCCAAACACACGCCCCAGCTAAAAAAATAAGAAAATTGTATGAAACCGCGCACATGAAATGCAAACAAAGTGGAACAATATTCACGTAGGCACACACACGTTTGATCGGTTAACGACAATAACTCACTCGCAAAAAAAATATATAAATACAAACAAATGCATAAAAAAAGCATACAAAAACGGCAGCAAAAAGCACATAAAACAAAACAAAAATAAAATCACGGTCAGGCGGCAGAAGAAAACAAGTTTCTTGGTCGATCGAGCGAGTGAGCTATAGCCATAGTTCCCTATAAAGAGTGAGCCGCCGATTTGCAAAACGGGTTTTCACAAGCTTAAGCTTTAGAGGGGCGGCAAGTGGCCCACAAATGGGCGTGGCACTGACCGATCACCGCAAAAAATCCATCTAATCCATGGGTTTATTTTATGTCTGTCTCGACTTTTAATAAAAAGAAAATGAATACAGGCGCATTTATTTTGCAAGTCTTGAAAAATCAACTGATTTGCTGCATTTACTGTAATAAGTAAATTAAGCTGTTATAAAAATATAGAGATCACAATACGCAAGTAAGTTAAAAAAACATAACTTTACAAGGTACAACATTATAATAACTTGTATCTGTACCAAACCAATAATTAAATTTAATTTATTTGCTCACATTGAAACCGTTCTTAATGTATATTATTTTCAAATTGAAAACCATATAGTGGCTAATTTAAAATGTGATATTTATGGTTTCCTATGAATTATTATAAGCAAGTCCACATGAGCGCTTTGTGTGTTATAGAATCACCTATAGAGCAGAAATAACACAAAAACAGCTGCACGGACAAAAGCTCGAATTTCCAGCTAAAACTCCCCCCAAAAATGCTGCATTCGAATTCGAGTATAATAAACTATAATTTTGCGCAAAACAAGAACGGCGGCGGGCAGAACAACAAAAGTATCGCTGGAGCGCTGAAAGCAAAAGTAAACAAAAGGCGGAGGAGAGTCAGACAACCAAACAGGCAAACACAAAGACCAAAAACCAAAGCCAAAAATAAACATTTTGCATTTGAGAACCAAGAAACGCAAAAGACTCCAATTACGCGCCAAGCGGCGAATAAGGAATTGCCAAATAGGCGCAAATTGTGAGATTTCACGAGGGGATTGTGGGGCTGCTGTGGCGTTAAATTGCAGCTGTGCCACAAAACCGTGAGTGTGAGTGCAGCCTAGCAAAGACAGCAACCTGGCTAATACCGACATTGATTGCCCATTTCCCACACGGAGAAAAAATCACAATGATTACAGCACGCTTAACACTAATGCAACTAATATTTAACTATCTCCTTCTATAAATTGGGCCTATTTACCTGCGAATATCGAAATTTTATTTACTATATACTATATACTTATATTTATATTTTATATATTTTTAAATTATGTTCTTTCTCAGCAGACTTTATGTAATAATTGAGAGGAAATCGTAAATGACTGAAATTGCAACAGTTCAAGAAAAATAAATCAAAAGCGACAGCGGACAGGTTGACCAACTTATTGCCTAACAGCTTATCAAGTGTTCTGGCGTTTAACTATTATAACGTAGCCTCTGATTACGTTTTATTTACCATTGATAGGTCATTTTTATGTAGCCAAGCTAGTACCTGATACAAGTTATCAAGTTTGCTCTAAATATAGAGGTACTTACATAATAACTGAAGCCATTATGATATTGTACTGGAATTAGAATTGGGTTTCAAAACTTGGCTCTTAAATTTTTTTATTTCTTTGAAACATAAAAACCCCTATATAATTTTGTATTTATTTAAAATTGCACAATTTGACTCGAACTAATTAGGATATTTATTTTAGATACTCTGAAACTTTTTATTATTCAAAGAAATAAATGTTTGGTTTAACTTTAAGTCAATTAGATTTCTTTAGTAAATTATTTACCGGAAAACTATCCTACTGATATACGAGTATATTATATAAATTTAGCAAATGTTATTTTATTTCATTTTTTTTTTGCTGGGCACTCTGGTAGTCTTTACTCTCGGATCTACGTCAATTTCCCAAACAGTTTTATCAGCGGTCCAATATTTAATTTGCCGCTGTTTGGATGGAGACTCTGTATGCGATGGCGTAATTAGATTATCGTGCACCTGTATAGCCGCACACTGATGCAAAGCTACACGTGTGCCTCTGTCTTTCTCTCTCTGCACGGGCGTTTGTGGATCGCCGTCCTACATTCAATTTTACCGCGCACTTGTTTCCGATTTTTGTATTTATTTGCCTTATTTATTTGGCTTTTCGTGCTTGTACTTTGCGCACTTTCGGGAAAGGGATGTTTGTATTTCTTTCCTTGGATTTTCTGTTATCAGCTAGTTGTCAATGCAATTGCATTGTGTCATTGTTTGTGGGGCAATACAATTTCGGGTTATCTGCCTTTTTCGGCCTATTTAGGACAGCAAACAGACCTGCGCACCTGATAACGTCTTTGGAATGTGAAGCGTTCCTGTTGATAAAAGTGCAGGTAACACACTGCAAACAGCCAACTCCCTTCGTACCAATCACTTCGAAGTCCAAAAAGGGAGCAAAATAAATATTAAAAGCAAAATAAGGCAAGCCCGTGAGTCATAAAAAAACAGAAAAAAAAAACTAAGTACAAAGTTCAGCTCCACAAAATTGCAGTCGCATGCAATGAGGAGTGCGAAAAAGCGAATGGCGACCAAAGGGGAGCGCCAAAATGGAACTAGGCGAGAATGAGAGATACAGGGAATTTTGTAGACTCTTGATAGTCTTAAACTCTAAACTAACTTTAACGGGTAAAACTCATTCTGATAGGAACATTAAAATTGTAGTCTTCCTAGAAATATTTAACTTTAAATAAGAATTAACTATAAAATACCTGTGAATGTGCTCTAAAGCCTGCAATTAAAAAAAATGTTTAAGAATCAATTAAAACAATGCACGGAGATGCCTCCTTATTTATTTATTTATTTTGATTTAAACAATATATCAAGGTTAAATATTTTAGAGAACTCGAATGCGATGCTCCACCGTACTAGCTATCAGTAATGTTTCTGATATTTTTGTTGTTCTTTGTTGGTAGGCAAGACAACAGTACAATGACCGAAAGTTTGCCATGCAAAAAGAAGATAAAGTAAGAGAAGCAGGGGGAGGGAGTAGTCGAGAAACAGAATATTGTAAGCCGCAGCAAAAACAAAAAGCGTAGTAGAAAAATAAGCATGTAAGGCTACTACTACTAAAACCTGTTAGTCAGAGCAGAGCACTAAAAATTCCGATCTTCCAGTTGGCTTGCGCTCTCTCTCGGCCTCTCTCCAATGCTGATTCGTTTTATCCGCAGGTTTCCAGCGTGCGCACGCTCTCTCTCTCTCTCCCCCTCTGTCTCTCTTGGCAAACAGGTATAACTGTTTGCCAGAGTAGGACGGAGCAACTCCATTGGAGACTTCTTCTCGCCAACGAAACAAATGATCAAAATGTAAACTCTGATAACGTATGAAGGTGAGCAACCAAATAAAAAAAATATACAATAAAATATCCAAAAAGAAAAAGGCACACAATAACAAAAACAACTGCAACAATGGAAATGTCGACGCACCCTTTTCTTTCTCGCAAAGAAGAAGACGGAGCAGAAACCACATCCCGCTTCAAGCGTCTCTTTTCCCGCGGGGGAGCGAGGGAGACAAAGAGAGCTTAAAAAGAGGAGCGGGTGGCACAGTGTTGACTCGATAAAGTGCATCAATGAAATTAGAGGGTAGTGAAATTTGTTTGCTTCATTACATATACGATTTATATGTGAGTGGAAAACGAACACACATTTTTTATGCAATTAGAGCATTATAGCCAAAGATCACATAACAGAAGGGTCACTTTTCTGAATGTGCACTGTATAATTCTTTACTTTTGTGCGAGTGTAAAAACAAAGCAGACGCCGTTGGAATGCCGTCGCTTGTTGTTTTTTATTCGTTAGCTTTTTGTTTTTGTTGCTAAGCCGGACATGGCAATTGTTGCTGGTTGTTGTTTTATCTTTATTGAGAGGGTGGCAAAATGCATGGAAATGCAGTCAATTTGAAGCAATTAAAACTAAGCGACTTAATTTTCTATACCTTTTTTTGTTAGCCGCCTGATTTAATCCAATTTCAGCCCGGAAGGTATTCGCCTTTTTCGTTCTTTTTGCCAACTAAATTTTGCACTACACTTTTTAGCTCGCTAATTAAATTAGGCCAGCAATTAAATATTTGCTAACTTTGTCGTTGTATTGGTATTATGCTGTTGTTCACTTGTTGTTGTTGTTGCACATTTCGAGTCGCGGCTGCGCAGTCGGCGTCAAAAGAGAGCGGATCGCGAAACAAGACATACACAAGTGCGAAGTACGCAAATTGCGAAATAAAAACAAAAGCTCACTTTGTTGCACAGGCTGCGTTTTCGACTTTTTAACTTTGATTCGCGAATAATATTAATGTAGAATGCTTTCCAACCACCATTTTTACGGTTTCTGGCGGCGGAGCGGTACAAAACACAACCGACGCGTTCAAAATGTTCAAAGTCTTTAACAGTGTTACCAGATGAAAATGTTGCTTTCCCCCTAAAAAATTTCAAATAGTCGATATTTCACCCTAAAAAATCCAGTCAATTGGGAGAGCGTAAAAATTGGGAGCAAGAGAGCAGAGAGCGGCTCTAGAGATGGGGTGAACAAAAATAAGAGAATCTATAAATGGGGTGACCAAAAATAAGAAGATCTGGAGATGGATGTCACCGATGTTCTCCACCTCTGTTGGTGTCGATATTTCCTCCTAAAAAATCCCGCCAAATTCAAAAAAATCTGATATATTCAAAGATTTAAAAGAAGAAATATCTAATTATGACGTGTAACGTTGCAAAGCGGAAAAATGTCGGTGGAATACCAGTTTTTAGTATCTTAAAGGCGGGTTCACGGAATGCGCCATCATCAGCTGGCAAAACTTTCAGGCGATGGGAAAATGGTGGGCAGTATTTAGTTTGATTAATTCGCCATTTTAGGTGATTTATAATAAAAAAAGCAATTTTATAGAGATTTTCTTAAAAATTTTAAATCAATCGTTCCGAAACAAAAACCCTAAACTTCCCCCTAAAAATTCTTCCCCCCTAAAATTCCCCCTAGGACATCAAAAAACCCCTAAATCTAGGGGGAAAACCCCTGATCTGGGAACACTGGTCTTTAAACTAGAGGCAGTGTTGCCAGATGAACATTTTGCTTTCCCCCTAAAAAATGTCAAATAGTCGATATTTCACCCTAAAAAATCCAGTTTAAAAAAATCTGTTAATGAAATCAAAACTCAATAAATTCGATTTATTATTTATTATTAATGTTTAGTATATATATAATATATCAAGTTTATATTAATTAAATATAATATAATTAGTATTAATAAAAATTAATTAACTCACTCAGTCGAATTCATGGCTTTTTTTTTCTCAGACTGCCAAGGGCCACTGGTTTTAATCACTTAATTTAATTACTTTATAAGTTTATTAAAATTAACGTTTGTTCGCGCCAAGTGGAATTTCAGGAATAAAGAGAACAACAACTAAACAACAACAAAAACGTAACGATCTACAACGTAAGTGAACAAAAACGTGAAGATTTACGACGTAACTGAACAACTATCGATGGACTATCTCGATGCCAGCATCGATGTCATCGATGTTTTTCCACCTCTGTTGGTATCGATGGTTTCGATAAAACTCGTATTTAGTTTGATATTTTCTCCTTTTTAGGTGATTTATAATAAACAAACGCAATTTTATAGAGATTTTCTTAAACATTTTAAATCAATCGTTCCGAAAAAAAACCTAAACTTTCCCCCTAAAAATTCTTCCCCCCTAAAATTCCCCCTAGGACATACAAAACCCCTAAATCTAGGGGTCGTTCAAAATGTTCAAAGTCTTTAAACTAGAGGTGTCAAACTACCGGTGGCACTATCAATAGTATAGATGGTTTGTATTCAGCTTGCACCATCGGTAGTTTGAAAACAATCGCAATAGTAGTTTCCCCATACGTTGTTATATTTGTTAGCTTAAAACCAAACCAATTCTAATTAGAAAATGCAAATATAAATCACAAAGATACCAAAACTGAAAAATTGTCCAACCATTTTTATTAATTTTTTAAATTATTACTTTATTAAATCTTTAATCTAAAAATCTTTATCAAATTACTAAGGGATACCCTCAACTTTTTTGAGTATTTTATTTAGGCCCCGTTTTCACTACAGTGGTTTTTTCTAATTCTGCCTTTTGGCCAAAAAGTAAATTTTTCCCTGTGTATAAGTTATAGGAATCTAGTGGTGAAAAAATTATAAAAAGTAGCTTATTCGTAGTTTAGTTCGATAGAATCGATTATTTCAGTCGTTTTCTGCCTATCGATGTGTCATTTTGCCCAACTACCACTAGCTTGTAAGCAACAGCTGATCGGAGTAAATAAAAGAATTAAAATTTGCCGCCAAAAACAAATGGACGACGAACAAGGTAAACAAATAAAGAAACTAATAATATAAATGAATATTAACCACAAATATTAACAGCTTATTGATTCAATTGGGATCCAGTTGCAACACAAGCCCTCCTGGATCTATGGGAGGAGAATATAGATGCCCTACGAGGCATCAGAAGAAATACTCATATATACAAGGAGATCGCCGAAATGTTGAAGAATTTCGGACCTTATCATGTGGAAGTAAAGTGCAAAATTACTGCATGTTTTCCATTTAATTTCCTTTATATTTCTATGGTTACAAGTTTTAGATGCGAAATGGCTAAGGGCGGCTCTCCCTCAACGTGGAAGCATTTCGATCGTCTAGCCTGCATACTTCGGATGCCTGAAAGCAATAGATTTTGTTCTTGTCGACAGTACTGGTATTATACTTAACATCAATTCTTAAAATAAATAACTGAGTGCATACATGCTTTTCAGATTTTTCTCCTCTCACAAACGAGGAACACTTTCTTGAGGAAAGTTCCACCAGCAGGGGCAAGTCCTCAGCCAAGAGGCGGAAGATTCACTTGTCTACAAAATGTTGGGCCAATGCGCTCCTAATTTTTTCAGCAAATGCATTATTGTTTCCAATCCATTGATTTCCGGCTTGTGGCCTCAGCTTCTCTCTGCCATGCTGCGTTGATGGAGCAGTTATGGGTATTGCAAAAGTTGTGTAGTATGCAACAACATGCAATTATAATCTCCGTTTGTGACATATCATTATCCAGCCCCTTTCCGAGTCTGCGGAAGCGTGCCTTAAGTTGTCCAAATGTGTTTTCCACCACACGTCTAACCTTTGACAAATTGTAATTAAAGTGTTTTCTCTCTGGATCATTGTCAATGGAAAACGGATATGGCTTCATCAAAAGGGGTGAAAATTTAAAGGCAGAGTCTCCTAAAATGAAAACTGGAACTTCAATTCCGTTTATAATCTTAAAGTTTTGCTTAAGGAGACTAGTCTCTTCCAATTTTCTTTTTAAATTTGATTTCTTAAACACAGTTGAGTCATGGCATCGGCCGGGACTGCCAACACTTTGTATGTAAGTGAATCTGTAGCTGTTGAAATAATAAAACATTAATTTGTTTTGTTATATACTGATGGAATATTACGACTGTCATTAGTCTAAGAGCGCAAGGAGAATTGTAGAATACCAGTCCTTGTAATTTCTATAATCCACAGCATCTTCAGATTTTGGATGCACTTTGATTTGACAGCCTTCTTTTTGGGACATAATAAGTTTAGTTATGAATCATTACATATTGTGTACATAAATGCAAGTTTTACCGATCGCTCCAAAGCATTGCGGAAACCAAATTTCTTTAAAGCCCTTTACGGCTTCTGTAATTTTGTCCGTGGTTAGGAACTCTGCTTCCAAATAGTCTTCGCAGAGTTGTTTTATCACCTCCTTGCAGAACTCCAAGAGAATCCGCCACACAATGGATTTGGACACACCAAACAGGTGCCCTATGGTGCGATATTCCGCAGATGATCCCAGAGTGTACAGGGCTTTTGCCACTCTCTTCACCAGGGGGATCGCCAAACGAAAGGTTGTGTCCTTCCTCCGGAGATCGGGAAGCCGGCCCACCAGTATATTGAACGCCCTTCTTTCTAAGCGAAAATTTGCCCTGAAAAAGTAGTCGGTATTTTTGGGAACATCCTCTTCCCAGAATGCTCCATATCACGGCTGTTGAATAGATGACAAGAACTGATTTGTTTAGCAAATAGGCGGCTCCTTTCTTACAAGAGTCCAAATGCTGCGAGGGGCTGGTTGATTCTGAAGTAAATATTCAGGGCTTGTAGGAGACAATCCCGCCATTGGACCATACTTAATTTGTGTTGCTCCATCGCGTTCAATGCTATTATCATATTGTTATACATTTTAATCCATATTTCCTTTTTCGATTTTTGCTTTAAAAAAGGCGCCGACTGTCCAAATCCAAACGAAAACAAAAAACAGATGTTTCCCTTCAAGACAGTGCTAAAAAGCACTTTTTCCTAGTAGAAACACCTTGTCCGCTTTTCGTGATTCTCGTGCGATAGTAGGAAGAAGCAACGTAGTGGAAAATCACCCTTACTTTAGATGCAGTATTTGTTTTGACTTTTTGCTAATATCCATTTTATTTAGACGTAATCTGAAAGAACTTTTAGTAAGGCTGTCCAAACTATTTCGGACCGGACCTGAACATGTAATAAAATAATTTTTAAAAATGTATGGTTAATTCGGTGCAAAATGGGCCACTTTTGTGGCGAAACGGCTTGAGCTAGTTTATTAATTTAAATGACATATAATAAAATAACATTAAGACAATTTTTCTATAAATGTTGCATTGAAAAATATGTGCAGGTATAAAAGTTATAGGGAATCTCCCCTCCAAAAATAGTTGATTTGCGGTGTACATCCTAACGGGCCACAGAAGCGTCCAATATGAAAACCAGAATATGCATTAGTTACGGGATAATTGTCCGAAGGTATTACCGTGGAGTTTTTATTTTTTTTTTTCTTTTTTTTTCGATTTTTCATGAAAGTTTGAAGTCAAAAATTCAATTCTTAACTAAAAAAAAAGTTTAATTGTTAAATAAAAAAAATAAATAAAAAATTAAATTAAAAAAATCCCGACGGTGATACCTGGAAAGTTAGTTGCAGAAACTGTGTGCAAAATTTCAAAACGATTGGTCAAGTAAATTTTTAGTAACTTTGCAGGAGAGCGCATTAAAGTTTTGGCTCCCCATACATTGCACATAGAATGACCTCCGTTCAACTATCCATTACTTCGTTATTTTTGCTCCGATCGATGTCAAATTCGAACTTTATAATACTCTTTTGCCCAACAATAAATACCAAAAACAACCATATCAATTTCACTAAATACAAAAAAAAAAATACCATCACAAAATAAAATTTCTTTAAAATAACTATTTTATTTATTGTTTCTCTTTATTACCATCTACAAAAGAAAAAACACTGTTTTAGTTCCTAATAATATTTATATTTCATATTTGACTATTTTTATTTAGGTAAAATGAAAAGTTAATGTTTTCACAAACTTTTCATTTTTTACCGAAACTTCACAACAAAAAGGTCAAAAAATAAAAAACTAATTGAGTAATCGCAAAACCCGAGTATTCAGCTAAAATTTCAGAGAAATATGCCTGATAGTTTACTAGGGAGATAAACGCAAAAGAAAAAACATTCTAGGAGTATGCTAGTGAAAAAGCGCTCACTTTAAATCGCTAAACTTTCTTAACTAATTTGAGTTGTGATGTGGCCAAGGCCTTAAACTATTCTTAAAACTTTTGCACTTTGCAAAAGGCCTTGCCTGTTGTTCTTCAAATTTCGAGTAATGAGTGCAGTTTTCCCAGTCTTTTCTGTAATTTTGCTAGCTCATTTTGACCGATTGCACTTGTTAAACAAGTTTAAAACGAATTATTAAGTTAAAGTTTAAATTTAATTAAATTAAAGTTTAAAATGAAAATCAGTGTGACCGAGGCCGGCCCCTTCGCACATACCTTCTTGCTTTCAGAAAATACTAAAATAATTTGACTTTTCAAAAATACCACTCACTCTATTTCTCCCAATTCCTCTCTAAAGCCTAATACTCACCAGCGCTAAATCTTAGCTAGCTAAAAGGGTTTCATATTTCTAGTGTGACCGGTTTTATGGTGTTCACCGAAAATCCATACGAAACGGCAAATACAATAACACAAAATATCGACAATACATGCATTATTGTTTTATATCAGGGGTCCGCACCATCACATTGACATGCCAACACTGCATTTGTGTATGTGAAAAATGAGAGAGAGAGACTTCCGTCTCTTTCATAAGTCCCAAGATATGACAAAAAAAAAAAGCTAACTTTTGTTTTATATGCATAATAACTAGCTATAACTAAAAAAACAGCTATTTCACGCTAAAAGCGGCTAGATTTAGCTAGAACATGACAATGCGGCAGCACTAGCCTTGTGCTTTAATTTCGCCGAAGCGAAGCCGAAGACCTGTGCCGAAGTCACACGAACGTTTATACTGTGTATGAGAGGCAGCGACGCCGGCAGAGAAATTTCCTATCCCACGGGATAGGGCCGTGCGGACCCCTGTTTTATATACGCGAACTAGTCTCGTAGTTTTTAAGCTATCGGGATGAAATTTTCATCATAATCTAATTTCTTTTGCAAGCAATATATGTATATGCCGAAATCGGACCACTTTATCTTATAGCTGCCCTAGGAATAATGTCAAAATTAATATTGATGAAGTTATAACTTATCTGTTTTTTATCGTATTTCTATAAATTTCAAGATATAGCGGTTTTTACGGTTTTAGAATTACGGTTTTAAGATTTTTTCGGTTCTTAACAGCAAAAGGAAAAAAATAGTTGACTCCTTGGTCTATTGATGTTCATTTCACACCATCAGTAGATTCTTTTCTGACCCCACCTCGAATTTGGGAACAAAATATTTGCCGTCGGCAACAACATCTTTCGTTTTGGATGCCAGTGCTGCCGTACTGTTGATGGAACAAAACAATCTGGTCGAAATGCTTCTAAATTTAAAAAATGGTTATAAATAATATTCAAGGAGCATAAAATAAGGTTTTAATAAAAAAAAACGTTTATTTTAATGATTAAATGAAATTTTTACCAATAAAAAAAAGGTATAAAAGACATATCATCAAAGGGTGGGAGCCCTCTTAGACCGATAAGTAAACAATTTCTGCCTTTATCTGGCTTTATAACAAAAAATTAAAAAGAGTAAAGGCATTTGAGCATTCCGTTTACTTCTCAAAACATCAAAACATCTGTTTGAGCAATAAAAACAATTAAATATTTCAATAACAAAACGATGACAAAAAGTTTGTAAAAACCGGAGCACCTAAAAACGAAAACGTACGTTTTTGGTCTAAAACGAAAGCGAAAAATAAAAGTGCTATTTTTGCAGTTGTATAAAAATCTTGAGCTAATAATATATATTTGTATTTGATACTTATACCATAAAGTATTTAAAATACCATAAACGGTCACGCTGTACGGCAAGCGTTTGAGAGCCGTGATATAATAATTTGTGTACATTCATACAGAGTGGGTCATTTCCTTGCTCTAGCTTTATTTTCGGTTATATTAGTATACAAGTATTTTTTTTTCAAAAATGGACTTTAATTTTGACGACGAAGACTCGAGATCAACACATTCCTTCTTCGAAAGGCTACACAGCAGCGAAGGCACACCGAAGAATCTGAGCCAGGTCTTCGAGGAGGATCTCCAGGCTTTCCGGCATGAGTCACCGTCGAGCCGAGACCCAGGAAGCTGGAGGCACCGCCCACATTTCGCTCAGAGTTATCGTTCTCATCCGAGGAGAGCAACTCATCTGGGTCTCCCCGGGCTCCGGGGCCTGGTCGGTGGGAGGTTCTCTTCGCCAGGGTGATAAATGTCTACCAAGGCGTGGGCTTGGCCGTGACCATGCGTGCAACATGATGATATACAAACAGAAGACACGGATCATAATCACGGTGCGGCTGCTGCCCAACGGTCGCCATGTGCACTTCCGAGATTCTTACATACAGTTCAACGACCGGTCTCGAGCCTTTTGGATTGTGCGGATGATGATGGACAACAGCCTGCCACTGGAAGTGCATAGTAAGGATCAACGGGTTCTGTGGAGCAGCAGGAGAAGGCCCTTGAGGTTCACTGCAGGAAGCACAGTGAGGAGGATGGGGAGCCGGACGATCACAATGACCCCAAGGTCACCAACCTACATGGCAGCTCTCCGGGAGCATTTCAAGCACATTGAACGTGAGGCCAGGCCAAAGCCCAAAACGGGTTCTGACGATGTGTTAGTCACGCGAATGCCGCGACCCATCGGCACCACTGACCCTGCCCCACCACCCTCGTCGTCGTCGCCGCCGCGAATGTCCCTGCTCGACTCGGTTCGCGCTTCCGCGACTCGGCTAGGAAGAATCATAAGCGACCGAATTCTTGATGACTCTGACACACCACCATCGTCGTCCCCGAGACTGTCGGCCCGCTCGTCGGAGACTCTGCTGGGAAACTTTCTTAACGACCTGGACCAGGACCTGGACGGTGAAGGCATAATGAAAGTCCTGCGAAAGAGGTCGTCCCACGTCGCAACTCAGCACGGACCGGCAACGAAGGAAGCGACCACGACGATGGACCCCGAGGATAAGTTCATCGAACTGGAACTGCAAGTGTTGAACCTGAGGAAGGAGAATAGGGCCCTGGCAAAAACCCTCAAGGAGCGCGACGATGAGTTTCAGGATTTTCAAATCTCGTCAGCTAATCTCCTAGATATAGTAATTCAAAAAACAAGGATTTAAAGCAGCGCAACTCTTTGTTTTTGGACACAATCACTTAGAAGATTGCTAGGGGCAAAATCGGTACGGTGAACGTGAACAACAATCAGCAGCCTTCGTCCTCCACTCTGGCCTGCGAAAATTGCGAGCTCGCCGCAGAGGAGATAAAGTTCCTCAAAGAACATATATCGGCCATGAAACAGGCCATGCGGGATGCCGAGCTTTGATAGATTGGCATTGTTCTTTGTTTATTTTGTTTTAAGTGTAAATTTAAAGAGTATTCGGTTAAGAGGAAAATCAAGAGAGCTGCCACTATATCCATTAAAAAAAAAAAGATATCTAAGAACAAACGAGACAACAACAGTATGTACAAAAAATGTGCTAAACTATATATTTAAGAATGCCGACAATTCAAGATTTATTTTTTTGAGATAAGAGGTTTTTGGTATAACTTTAGGAACATTTTTGTCTTTTTAAAATAATTGTTTATAATATTTTTAGATTTAATTTAGGAACGTGGAAAATCTTAAAATATGTTTAATATGATTAATATTCTTTTTATAATATCGGTCCTATATTAATATTTAATTAAACTGTTGATGCGCACATAAACACAATCTCGCTGTAAATACATAACATTAAAAACATCTGTAACATAAAATCATTTGTCATCGATTTGTTATCGAAATATTTAATTGTTATTATCGCTCAAACAGTTTTTTTGGATGTTTTGAGAAGTAAATGAATTGATTAAACGGCTTTACATTTTTTTAAATGGTTTGTTTTAAAGCAAAATAAAGGCAGAAATTGTTTATTTATCGGTCCAAGAGGACTGCCACACGTTGATGATACAACTTTTATACTTTTTTTATTGGTAAAAATACCATTTAAACATTAAAATAAACTGGTTTATTTATTAAAACCTTATTTTTTCCTCCGTAAACATAATGAATGCCCATCTTTTAATTTTAGAAACATTTTGGCAGCACTGCCAACCAAAACAAAAGTTGTTGTTGCCGACGGCAAATATTTTTTTTTCGAATTCGCGGCGGTCACACTAGACCTCGCCAGAGCCCTTTATAAAGAGGGCCACAGCCAGTGGGAAGGCTGCCCACTGCCCACTGCCCACTGTCAGCTACCGACAACGGTCGGTTGAGGCGGCTCTGAATGTGGGCTAGAAGGAGCTGTGCAGGCGAAGGAGTGATTCCAGCCACAGGATCACCTTTCATTCTCGGTTTGCACAAAGTTGTAATATATACCCTATTTCAAATCAAGAATAAAATATAATATATGTTTGTACTTATTCATTTATTTTCGGCACAAAAAAAAAGATTTAATAAACTCATTAATTTTATTGGAGGAGCCAGCAGCCGGGTTTTGCGGCTGGATTTATCTTGCCGGTGTAAGTTAAAATTGGCTTAATGTCGAAATGGCTTCTCCTCTGTAGGTCTTGCAGACCCTTCCGCCATGGACGCCTGCGGTTGTATTCGGGACTCTTCCTCCTTTTCCTTTCCCTTTCTGCGCCAATGGCGACCACTCGTTCTGCGCCCATGGCACCTGTCATAGGCTCCCAGTCGCTGTGGGAAGAGGCCTTCTTCGTGGGCTCCTTCTCCAGTTCCTGCCACAGGTGCATGGCGTGCTCGATGTTCTACAGCCGAGCGGAGAGCTAATGAGGGTTCTTTTGCTGTAAATTTTCAATAGTATATACTCCCTGGTATAAACGGGATAAAATACTATATTCGTTTCCGTGTATGGAAAGAGTTTTCTCCAGATGTGGGCGGTCGTATAGGACCGTTGTCGCAGATTATGTCCATT
>VNJO01003721.1:0-11191 GCA_008042535.1 Drosophila tani | reverse complement strand
TCCAAATCAGAGCGTGGCGCGTCCATTGAACTCCGCCAGCGGCAACTTTCGTTTTTCGCCACTAACCCGTTTCGTCTGCATTTGCCTCTGTCCCATTTTGGCTAAGAGTCTCCTCTCTCTCTCTCTCTCTCTGCACTTCGTTGCAGCGATCACCACGTACGAGATCCCCACTGGCCACGCCAGCTATGGGCCGCCCTCGAAGCCGCCGTCCTACAGCAGCGCCACCCATCAGTACTTGCCGCCGGTGGGCGGATCCAACTACGTGGGCGGCGGGGCACCCTTCAGCGTCAGCCACCCGGCGGCCTTCGAATCGCCGCCGAGCAACTATCTGCCATCGGCCTACGGACAAGATGGTGCGTAAAGGGAGTGGGGCTTTCAGCTTCCAAAAGAGTTCTCTGGTTCTGGTCACTTGTAAATAATCCATTCTGTACATATTCCTCTGATTTAACCAAGGGTGAGGGTTTATCTTAAGGCATTTGACATTATCTATAAATTATCGGAGAAGTTGGGGTAAATATGTAAATATGAAAATGAGATATAGGGGAAATCAATAGATATTTTATTTTGATAATTTATGTTGATATGTTTATATAGAACTCTGAAACATCCCTGAGATTTTCTCGACACTTTCTGTAAATATAAATGGTTCAATTTGTCTAAAATGTTTATTATAGGCTATAATAGTTATGTGATAAACGGTAAAAAAAGGTATATTTATTTAACTACTTATAAAAATATTAGAAATTATTGTTTTCCCAAACATTAACTCACAGAAGTCATAGTTTAAGACCTTTTCCTTTTGTTTAAGATAACAGAAACTGAAATGTTACTATCCTCCGAAAAATAATAGTTTCAATTAACTTTATAGCTACGATATATGTAGAACTGAAAATGTAGTTCAAGAAAAAGATAAATACCTTTTTCCGCTAATAATAGTTTCCATTAACATAATAGCTACTATATAGAAATAAAAATGTACTTAAAGAAAAAGATATATCCCTTGCTCCCGTAAAAATATTGATTTTCCATGTATGTTTTAAGCATTAAAATTTTAAAAAATTTCCATTCGCGAGACACAACCTAAAAACGATGACAATGACAGGCGTTGGCTTGTCTCATCAGCCCGCAATCGCAAATCACTCAACTGGTCTTGCATACACTTAACCATCAGCCAGCCGCCGTCTCATTTCCGCAGAGGAAAGTGAAAGCATCGTCATCGGCTGCTCATAATTCGTAAAGACGAGGCTAAAAATCCCACAGCAGACACTGTAAATAGTGTAAATATTAACACCGACGGTCCCACTTTCATTCGCCGGAGTTGGGATAGGCCGCCGCGTCCATGGAACTTGTTCCAATGACACATTTCCTAGGCTAAGTTTATTCGATTTTTTAACACATTGCGCAAGCGACCATTAATCGATTCATTGTACATAATAACCCATCACGTCATCTGTATATAGTGCTTAAGTGATTAATTGAGCCATTTGCAGTGGCCACATGTCGTATACTTGATAATAGTGCGCATACGTATTTAGTCAGTGGCCCATTAAGCGCCGAGCTAGAAACCTTCGGTAGGAATTTCCGAAAAACCAAGTACTACCACGTAACGTCTTCGCCCGTCGACTCTCATTCAGCTAACCCAAAAACTAAAACCGGAATTCATCTCGGACCATCAAGAAATCACCTGAAAATCATCCAGAACGCAGCGGAGAACTGTATAAAATGTGTAAAGTAAACCACTCATTTGTACAAAAAAAACTAAAGTCATCTAACATCACACTTACAAAACGCAGAGAAAGAATTATAATAGGAAACTTAAAATATTAAATCACTTCAAAAATTATTAAGGGGGCTTAAATAGCTTTTTATTTATAATTTCCAATAAAACCATTAATGAATAAAAGCAAGAATGCTTTATTTTCTTTCTTAAATATCTTTAAACAAAATAAAATCTTTTATCATAGTTCCAATGTAGATTATTCTTTATTTCGTCGATTTATCTTCTATGTGTAAAGTTGTTCTTAAAGTTGTAGTGTGACCGTAGTCTTTCTCTTTACTTTATCCTATTAATCTCGACGCAATCTTAACATAAAATGCTAAATGCTAAATGCTAAATGCGAAATGCTAAATGGTAACCAATCTGATGCTAAATATATTTTTTTTAGCTAAATACACAAAATTCTTATTTTATTTTGTAAGATTTTATAAATTGTTTACAAAATATTGATAATTGAAGCTTAGAAGTATTTGAAGAATTTATACAACTGCTAAAATATTGAGGAAAATATATATTTGTATTAAAAATTTAATAAAATCAGTTAGAACTATTTTTTTCTCTGTGAAACCCACAAAACACTCACAAACAGACACAAAAATGTCAAAAATGTAAATACCACCCCATAAAAATGCAAATATTTAAGATATTGGTTAATCTAATGAAATCTCACTCATTGCATACACACCTCCACCTCCACCACAACAACAACAACATCAACACTACAATACACTCAAAAAAATCAACAACACACCCTCAAAACGGCAGCAACCAGTGCCGATAGCAATGACTTTAATATCTACGGACGCCACACCAAGCTGACGGATGAGGAGGCCCGAAAGGCGGCGCTGCAGCTCCAGGAGATCCTCAGCCTGCTGCCCAATGGAAAGACAGAGTACACGGCCTCCAAGACGGTGGCCCTGGACACGAGCAGTGCACCCACTGGATCGGGTCTAGAGCAGGCGGAAGTGTACAATAGCTACGGGCTGCCGCTGCCCAATAATCTGGGCACCCTGGAGTCGCTGTCCCACACGGAGTCCATAACGGCGGCCTACAGTCCGGTGGCGTCTAAGAATCCGGCGGATGTGTACCACCAAATGGCCAAGAGGCCGAGTGCCGAGGAGCTGTACATCCAGAAGCATCCCAACGAGGGCTACGACTACGCGCCACCAGCACCGAGTCCGCCACTGCTGCCCACACCTCGTCCGACGCCGGCGAGCAACGATTATCGGGTGGAGAACTACCACGCCTCCAAGAGCAACGCCCTCAAGGATCTGACGCCCATCATAGCCGCCCTGGAGGTGGCCAAGCGGAAGGGCAACAGCCACGCCAGCGGGCCGCCCGTCTACTCCATCGAGAAGCAGGTGCACAAGCAGCAGGCGCAGGCCCCGTTCCAGTACCTGCCGCCGGTGGTGCAGAAGTCCAAGTACGTGTACATTGCCCCGGCGCCGCAGTATCACCACAGTGGCGGCTACAAGGTGCGCCGCCACGTGGCGAGCCCAAAGAGCCCCAAGCGGAGCGTCTTCCGGCCGCAGGACTACGAGATCCAGGATCCGCTGATGTTCAACCGGCTGCTGGAAGTTTAATTTCTAGTTAGGCCTCATAGCTCATAGTCCTCTAAGTCATGTGCAGCATTTACTTATGTATAACTTATTTATGTTCTCTCTACATTTATCCTTATCGCAATCGCTATCGTAATTAATTATTTATTGAGCTTCCCGAACGATGGTTGGCAATAAAGGCGAACCCACTTTGCATCCCAAGCACAGCATGCCCCCAGAATCAGCACCACTTTCCCACCACCACCACCTTCTCTCTCTTCTTGCACCAAAAACTCGAACAAATGGGACTCCTTCTCACCTCTCACCGCTCTCTTTGCAGTCTACCATCAGTAGAGGACGAGGAGGAAGAACCTCTGCGGACCTCTGTCCATCTCCACGTATCCTAGAGTTAGTCAAACCGTAACCGTTCCTGCCTATTCCGACCACTATCCGCTGTCACTCTCCTCCTCATTCTATACATGCATATTTTCCACTCCGATCTGAACAGTCCGAAACCCCTTCGAGGGCGTCACAAGAAGTGCAGAACTTTCCCATCTTAAGTTTAAGTATTTAAATTAAATAAATCGTTGATTACAACATTTTGGGTTTTCTTGGGCTGCCGCAAAGTATGCTTGGAAAATGGTAAGATCATGAAGAATTGGTGTATGTAAAATACTAAATTATGTATTTTATGAATTAAATAAAATCTCGAAGGAGCTTAGGGTATTTCTGGCCACTTCAGAACTATTGGTCGGAAATTATCTGATCTTTTTTCCACTAGCTGTTGTATAGTTTGATTAGTTAGTTTAAGTAAAATTAATAATAATAAATTATTTAATTCTCCAATATATCTCTGTTAACACCTCTCTGTTAACCTTCTCTGTTAACTTTCTTAAAGCCTAAAACTAGGCTACAGCATTAAAAACAAATTAACTAATAAAATGAGTAATAAATCTCAAACTAATAAAATTAGTAACCATTTTCTAAATGTGGAAAGCAAAAATCTAGATATTCTTTTCGTTTTCTCAATTATTTGTAATCAATTAATTAATTAATTAATTTTTTTTGAAAAATCGAGGGAACTCTCGAATAGAAAAACATAATTTCTTAAAAGGGAAATTTTTATTATCGCTTAGAAAAATCTCAGGGAGAGA
Organism: Drosophila tani; assembly: GCA_008042535.1. Taxonomy (NCBI): domain Eukaryota; kingdom Metazoa; phylum Arthropoda; class Insecta; order Diptera; family Drosophilidae; genus Drosophila; species Drosophila tani. The sequence continues at coordinate 6,722 of VNJO01003721.1, read as the reverse complement.
GCACACCCGTGCGATTAGGACCTAGAAGCAGGAATCTCTGGAGGAATTGGGCACTGGGCTCAACATCTCAGTAATAGCCGAAGGTGATGTCGTGCAGCGGCTGGGCATTGCCCTGCGGCAGAGCATAATCCCTGGCCAGCTGATCCAACAGGCCAGATCCTCCTCCTCCGCCGCTGCGTGCCTGCGGCTGTGGCTGGTAGCTGGGCTGCGGCTGTGGCTGGTAACTCGGCTGCGGCTGCTGTTGCTGGACAGGACGAGCGGGTACAGGAGCCTGGGAGTGGCCAAAGCCTACTTGATCCAGCAGCGGACGTCCACCGGATGCGGGGGCCAGGAAACCCTGAGCACGAGCGCTGCTCGGAGCGGGAGAGGCAGGTGGCAGGGCGTACACGGGACGGGAGATCCGCACGTTCGAGGGTCCGTCGCCGAAGCTCTGGGACTGGGAGTAGTCCGGCTCCGGACGAGCAGGACGCTGGAGCGGCGAGTATAGGACATCGGTGGTGCGCTGGGCTCCGGCAATCTGGAGGCGTGGCGGCGCCGGACCCAGTGAAGGCTGCTGCTGGTGGTGCTGTTGCGGCTGCGGCTGGTGCTGCGGCTGTGGCTGCGGAGCATACTGAATCCTGCGTGGTGGCTCCTCCTCCTCCTCGTACTGCACATACTGCGGCTGTGGCTGCGGCTGAGGCTGGGGACGTGGCAGCGGTGCGGACTGGGGGCGTGACTGGGGACGATTAACGCGCTGAAAAAGGTGGCAAACAATTAATACAAAACCTCTAAAATATTTGTAGTATTCCCCCACTCACATAGGGTCGCTGGGGCCGCTGTGGAGCGGGCTCATCCGCGTAGTCAGGCTCCTCCTTGGCTGTCTCGTCCACCAGGGTGGGTGGGGCCACTGTGATGCCCTCGCCGGAGGGCTGGAATCCATACTTGTTGGCCCCGTACTCCACCACTCGCACCTTGCCGGTCTCATCCACATAGCCGTACTTGCCCTTGACCTCGCCGGTGGCCAGCTTGGTCTCGATTTTGAAGGAGCCATCGGCGCCCTCATAGCCATACGTGTAGGAGCCATCTTCATTGTGCCTGGAGAGGATTAATGATGATTAGGTAAGCCTTTGAGGGGTTTTAAAAGGTATTTCATGGACCCACTTGTTAATCTGCTTGAGAATGGCCACCGGTGCGGCCTTTTCCTGTGGGGCAGGAGCGGGATTCGTTCGCAGGCGGAGCGGCGCCGTCCTTGGTGTGTTCTCCTGGTAATCCTGGTAGTCCTGAGACCTCGCCAGTCCCACTCCGCAAGCCAAGAGGCAGCTGACGAGGAGCACACGTGGCAGCTGCAAGAAACAATTGTATAAATAGAAATAGTTGATGGCGATAGGGCAACCGGTTCGCTTAAAAGGTTGGCTTCCACCTCAGCTGGGCGGCGGAACACCTTGACAATGCATCCGCACCAAGAATGCCAGACGGCGACGTCTTAAGTCAGGCTGGCTTTAAGCCTTTCACTTTTTTCCGCCGGCCAATGACACCCTCAATGCCAAGCAGGAACCAATATAAAGTTGCATATATACACTCAGGAAAATGTAGTATTCAACAGTGTATATTAAGGTTGCAATATAAACTAAGGTAATTATGAACGATTTATGAAACTGTAAAGTGGGTAACTATAAAAAAGTTAAAAGGAAAGCCCTTTCTAAAAGAGGCAAATCTTTTTTAAAATTGGAAATTAATATTAAAATCAACAGGCATTTCTTATTTTGTTATTAGCTTTCTTGTATAAGTATTTTAATTTTTTTTAGTATAACTTTTTAGCAGTAGGGAGTTAGTTAGTAGTAGTTTAGTTAGTAGTGGAGTTGCATAAATCCCCGGAGGCCCTCCTCGAAACCCAATACCCACTGACACGCGATATGGCGGCTCAGCTGCTGCTTGGCCAGGGTTTAATTGAAGGCCCATCGGTAGTGGTGGTGCTGGTGGCGTGGAGAAATGCGGAGATGCAGCTCCAGACAGGGGATGCAGGGAATGCCAATTATCGTCTGGCCAGACTCCCACATGGCCCACGGACTATTGAGTAATCCGGCAGCAGATTCCAGAGATGGGAGCCAAAAACGAGAAAGGGGCAGGCGGCACACACACTCCAATAATGGAAGGCTGGGAAAAAGTTCCCACACTTGCCGAAAAATGTGTTGCAAGTACTTGTATATATGTACAAGGAAAGGTGCAACGCCAGCAGCTGGGAGTCTGGGAAGCTGGGAAGCTGGCATGCAAATGCCAAAGAAATTTGCAGAAAATTACTGAATCAGTGAATAAGATAATAGAAACTGACAATGCATGAGAAATTGTTCAAGCAAAGCCTCTAAAAATATGCAAGTTAATGACTTGAGGTATGAAATAAATAATAGATTTACCAATCATTTACATTTCTTTAAGTTATAATAAATAAATAGTTAAGATACTGCTCAATAGAGCTTAAATTATTGATTTAATTATCCGTAAAACTATCTTTAATATGTATTTTCCTTTTTTAGCTCAATAATTTAACTCCCGGTAAAACTATCTTTAATTTTTAGGTTTCTTTTTTAGGTCCCGAAAACGTCCCTCTTAGATCCGTGACAACTTCCGCCTTAGAACAATGGCCTATGGCCTACTAGTTCCTTTGTCAAAGGTTAGGCAAAAGTCACTTAAACCCGGTTGCCCAGTAGATTCTTGTTCTGGTTTTTTGTCTCCTACTCATTTTTGGCATTTCGGACTTTGACTCGTTTTTGCTCGGCCATTCCGCATGCCGAAACCTTTCACTATCTAGGCTCCAAGTACCGCAGCCTTGGCTGCGATGGACAGGTATAAAGATACAGATACATTTACACAGGGAATAAAAATACTAGTATAACTGAGTGCTAAAGGAAATTAAATAAAATTAAAAATGGAGAAAGAAAATAATTTAAAGAGTCTTCTATCTTTAAAAATACCCATTTTGTATGAAGAAAGAAGAGGCCCTAATTGTTATTAAAGGATAATTTGTTTTACTTGTGAGTTTTTTCAAGAGATATTAACATTAACTAGTAGAGAGAATCTATTATTAAATTATATTTTGTGGGTGCCTTGAATATATGAATATTTATTTATTGAAGCTTACTATATTAATATCTCTTGAAAAAATTCACAAGTTAAATAAATCATAGATTCTCTCTATTAATTATTATTATTTAATTATATTTTCAGGGTGCTAGAAAAACCTTTGAATTAAAGGTGCCTCCGTGTCAAAGTGCTTCTTACTGTTGCTAATATTTTCCCCCAGTGCACAGACGTGTCCACATGGGGACCCAGTGCACCGGCGGCACAGATTCGGCTTGGAGTCGGCCAGAAGTACTGACCAAAAACCTGGCTGGTCGGCACCAGCCGCGTGTGAACTGAACTGAGCCAGCAGCCTTTGGCTTTGCCTTTGATATTTTCGCGCTTGGACGATTGGGATGGAGGGGAAAAGGGGGCAATGGTAAGTATTTGAAGCGAGCTTGTTAGTGGAAACTTTGGCTGATTGAGGTTCCTGCAACTATTTCGCTTTTGCTACCTGACTCTGTTTTTTCCCAAGAAGCTCGTTCATAAATTATGTCAAAATCCAGTTACCAAATTGGGTGCTGGAAAATGGATAGTTGATAATGGAAAATGGAAACTGTCGCTGGCTGAACAATTGCGATCGCAGGCTGAGAGCTAAATTAACGGTTCGCTCGAATTTGCATAGCAAATTATGCGATATTTGCACAACACTCGCCGCCGCAATTGATGGTGACGTAAGTGGGCCCCGGATCAGCCCCTCCGATCGCTTGATCAATATCTCCATCTTGTGCCACGCAGCCAGGCGGTGACCTTTGCTATTTGTTTCCAAGTTATGGTATTAGCCCTCCCCCGATGCAGCCATTGCCGCCCACTCACATACCACTTTCATGTCGGATTGGCTCTACTTCCAGTCAGAGTCAGATATTTCGAGTCGAATCGATTAAAGCCAAAAGGCCTTCGCTGGCAACACCCAGCTAGATGAATGCGAATCCGAACAAAGCACTTTCAATTCCCCTAATGAACTGCGACTGCGACTGGAGCGGGGTCTGGTCGATGGTCTATGGGTGGTATCGGTGGCTCGAACCGTATCTCTGGGAGATCGGATCGCGTGGAGTATTGACTTGGGACCGACGGCAACTGAGCCGCCCAGGTTGTTGTATTTCGCTTTATATACCGCCGAGATCGAGGAAAACCTTTTTCAACTGTGCTCCCATAACGGACACCACAGCCACAAGACTTCACCAACGAAAGGACGGAGAGCGGCGGGCTCTCTGGAGAAACTGGAGAAACCGAGAAACAGGGAGAGAAATATGGAGAGAGGCTGCAGCAGAGCTTGGGCCAAGCTTGAGACAAGCTGAAGAGTGACAATTCTCTCTCTCTGTGCTTTTCAGCGAGCTTTTCTTCAGGAAAACCAAGAATGGCAGGCACTTTTAATGTGTTTTAAATGGGTAATAATGTTTAAATCGAGTTAAATATAATTTATAACATCTCTATTCTTTTGTATAACCCCCCAAGAACTTCTTTATATTATTACACAATTTTCCTGCATTTATATTTAATTTCTTTAACTTTAAATTTAATTTCTTTTTCCCCCAGCACTTTCAAGTCTTACTGTGACCCTCCCCCAAAAAATACAAATTGTGTCCGGCTCCACTTGTTTATCATTAAGTGCCAGGCAACAATTTAATAAATTTAACAAATTTAACAAATTACTCTTCCGAAATCAGGGCGGAAAAAACTCTTACCAGCGTCATGGCAACGTGGCCCATTGGGCTGAATGGATGGCCAACGGACAATTAATCAAAAATGTGAGGCCCATAAAATGTTGAAAAATGAGGCAAAGTCGACAAGCCGAATGGTTAATGAATGAATGAATGAATGAAAGCCGACAAAGTGAAATGAAGTGTTGCGAATGCCAATGCTACAGCTTTGGTTTGTTTTTTGGGAGGTCCCTTTGGACCATGACCTTCGGGGTAAACAATTTCAGTGATTTATTCGCCTATTTTTCATGGTTTTCTTTATTATTTTAATATCCGTGTGTCACTTGTGTGAATATAAGCGGAAATATTGCTGAAGAAAACTTATATTATTACGAACTTAAAACTATTATTTAAAATGCTTTATCTTTAATTGATTTCCGAGAAGAACACTACTAAATGTATTATTAGATTCTTAAAGGTTAAAGTAAAGTAATTAAAGCGAAAATATTTCTGAAGAAAGCTTAAATTATTACTTAATTAAATCATTATTTAAAATGCTTTATCTTTAATTGATTTTTAGTCCGAGAAGAACACTACTAAATTAATTATTAGATTCTTTAAGGTTAAATAATAACCTCTGACTTGATTCTGAAGAAATACATCAATAATAATACCCAAGCAAAGTCCTGGAATATCATATATTCTTGTTCTGGTATAAATATAAATTAATAAGGCTTGCACTATTTTTCTTGGAATTCTCAGCACATGTATAACTATATCTTGAGTTTTGCTTTGACATGTTTGCCTTTGCTGCTGCGGTTCAACAGTGCGTATGGGTGATGCCAAAGAATGCAATTTCTTGTTAGAGACAGAATCCGAGTCAGAATCAGCCAAGACAACACACATGGAGTGTGTGTAAGCTGCACTCCACACTCCACTCCACACCTTCTGAAATGGCCTTGTCGCCCAGTCACTCCGTTGGAATTAATGACACACCACAAAGTCCCGCACCGTTATTGCTGCAAAAAACAAACACACAAAAAGACAAAGTAATGCAATCCACAGCATCGGGTGTCGGTGATAGTTCAGCTCAAAACTGGTTACCTGGCTACCTGGTTACCTGGCCACATACCAGACCAGGAAACCAAGCCAGTGTCTGTCTGTCGCTATTCAAATCCCCGCTGAACTCCTTCAAGTGCCGCCCATGACGCAGGGAAGCTGTCACTCCTCAAGTGCGTAAGACTGCTGTTTCTCTGAATATCTGTTGGCCATGTTAAATACTAGTTTCTGGCCGGGCTCACACAGAGGGGCTGCGAATGAATGGGCGTGCACCTGAACTTGTACGCACTCGCAGACGCACTTGGACGCACATGATCAAGGTCGTAAGAGTTCGCGGAGTAAGTCTGGACGAAGTTTAGATACTCTAAGGGGTAAATAAGATATTTTTAGGAACATTTTAGATTATATTTCAATTATAAATTGGCTTCCCCTATTTTTATATTCAAAATTATTTATTCCCATAATTTTCTCAAGCTCTTTAAGGGTTGGAAAATACTATTTAAAACATAAATACAAATATTTTTATTACTACAACTTTAAAGAATTATTATATGGTACATTCATTATACCCTTGCAGAGGGTATTATAATTTTGACCAGATGTTTGCAACGCAGTGAAGGAGGCATCTCCGACCCCATAAAGTATATATATTCTTGATCAGCATCACCAGCCGAGTCGATCTAGCCATGTCCGTCTGTCTGTCCGTCTGTCCGTCTGTCCGTCTGTCCGTCTGTCCGTCTGTCGGTTTCTACGCGAACTAGTCTCTCAGTTTTTGAGCTATCGAGCTGAAATTTTCAGCATAGTCTTATTTCTTTAGCACGCAGTATATATGTCGGAACGACCGAAATCGGACTACTATATCCTATAGCTGCCATAGGAATGATGGCGAAATTAATGTAAAAAAAAATTTAACTTCTCTGTTTTTCAACG
>VNJO01003720.1:0-11121 GCA_008042535.1 Drosophila tani | reverse complement strand
CCTCCTAAACCCATATCGATTGCTCAGTCAGCAGCGGTCTGCGCTTATTGGATTTGTGGCACACTTTTATGCGCGCCGCAACGCAAAGTCAACGAAATTAAATTTTAATTAACTGACTGTGCAGCCTATGGTGGGTGGTGGGGCGTCAGGTCTTACCAGAGGCAGGTGTTGGCCACGCAGGATGCGGAGGAGGACGCCGAGGAGCTCGAGGGGGTATTGGAGTTGGAGGCGGCAGCGGTGGCGGTGGCGCAGCTGCCCAGACATGAACCCATTGAACAGAGCTGATCCTGCTACAGTCCTGCGGGTTCCTTTTTGGCAGCGCCAATAACTTCACGTGGTCGCCTGCCCCGCACTGGGGCTCATAGCGCGACCTTTCCCGCCCGCTGCACACTTCACCCGTCTCGGGCTCGGGTCAAGGCTTCGCTGGCCAGGCTCCGTGGCTCTGCACTTTTTCGGCTATTGTTTTGACTCCGCAGAGCCTTTAGAACGCAACTCCACACACACACTCGCCTAGCGCGTAACTGTTTTACATGCGCCGTGGGTCGACGTCACTGGGTGACGCACCCCGCGTCGATGTGGTACAAGCGCTCGGGAAGCCTAGCGACAGAGTTACTGTTTGGCCCACCAGCTGACGACGGGGTGTAGGCGGGAACGCCGACTTTTGACAGTCAGCTGGTCGGGCCCTGCGCCTTGACTTTCGCTCGCTGCGCTTACGCTGTCAAGTTGCAAAAGTCAGCGATACATCGCAGCTTTGGCTAACTGGATGAAAGCCACTGTGGGTTTTTAAAGGTACTGACCAGCTTTTGACTTAAAGCTTCAGCGCTTTCAGGGGTAATAACGGTAAATGTTAAAGGATAACAGTGGTTGAGCAAGGACCATGCTAGGGGAAGGCTGTAAAGAAATCTATTCAAGTGGTTCGTTCTCTTCACTTCTGTCAGTCTATATGTTAGGCAGGCTTGGCCTTTCTCTTACGGAACTGTTGGCTTTCATTTACATTAATTTATGTACATTTTAACACATTTTAAAGAATACTTGTCCGAGATTGTAATGAGGATTTTCATCCGATGGAAAGTTTTAATCAAAAAGCCAGCTTACCATTATTTTTTAAAGTAACATGAAAATTATGATTAAATTTGACAATAGATGTCATATAACATAATAGGTTTAAAGTTGTTCCTTAGAAACAAACTCTGAAACCCATATTTTGACTTTTTAATATTTTAATTGAAAGTTTTCGCTTACGAGCGAAGTAAAATGTTAGTAAGGGCTTCAAGCATTGCCTCATTACTTATCCCAGAAGTGAAAGTTTCAAAGGTTTATTACAAATGTTATCATTTAGTTATAATTCAGTGCTTAATCAGCTGGATACCCTTTTGTTTAACGTCTTTTCCACAAATTAAGTCTTATGAAACGGAATTGGGAACATTTTTATATACATAAATTATAGGGTATTCTAATTTTGACTAGAAGTTTTGAACGCAGTGATAAAAGCATTTCCCACCCCATAACGTATATAAGTTCTTTATTGAATCGATCTAGCCATATCCTTCTGTCTGTCTGTCTCTCCGTTACTACGCAAACTAGTCTCCCAGGTTTGAGCTGTCGGGTTGAAACTTTCAGAATAGTTTATTTATTTCTGTTGCAGCTAGTAATACATATGTATGTACATGTGTCTGAACAGCTGAAATCGAACTAATATATCATAAAGCTGATATAGAAACAATTGGAGAATTATTTAAAAAAAAAGTATAACTTTTGAGTTTTTTGAGATATAGCAATTTTAAGCGGTTTCAAAATAACGGTTCTAGTTTCATTAATCAACTAAATCATATAACTGCTATAGAAGCGATCGGTTGATTTATATGAAAATAAAAAAAAATATCTAAATGCAAAATGTCTAGTTAAATACAATGAAAATGTACATAACTGCTTTATTATTTAATTTGATCAAAATGGATCGATTTTCAATGGTTCAATGGCAAACTAATAAATATGAACGAAATATTTTTAGTCTTAATAAGTCTTCTTATCTTTAACGAACTTTAAATAATGTTTTTTTTTTGAGTTGCACTACTTTTCAATCCTTCTTAAGAAATTTATCTATAGCTTAAAAAACTCAAAAACAAAATGAAATATGGATATGTGTTATATATGTGCATAATACATATGTTGTGCTTTAAGAGTTTATGACTTAACAAATAATCGTTTCCGCGTATACGCTGCATGTTCTCGGCCAGTTGTTTCACAAATTTCCACGATCTTCGACTTTCCTCACATATTTCTCTAGCATGACAATCGTAAAATTCGCCCTGCTGCATTAGTTCGAGACACTAAAATGTGCAATCAACTCCCGCCAGAACGCAACAGGGACTGTTAGGGCCAACATGTGCTGTTAGCTGGGCAGAGGGAGTCTTTAAGCATATGTAAGCTAGCATAAATCACGGCCACCCGCAACATTTGTTTATCTTTTTAACATGCCGCAGCCGAAGTGCTCAGACGAGGCGATGCGACGTCCCGATTGCCGAGCCTCGGATGCTGTCGTTCCGAGGCGACTCGTGTCAGTGTCAAATCGGCTGTCGTTGTGTGCGGTTGTCGTAGTCCCGCGAGCATCCGGATCCGCCTTCGAGTCCCGCATCCTCATCCGTCGTCGCTGAGATTGTTGTACGTGGCTTAGAGAGCTTGTGTTGTTTACCCCAGTCGAAATAGTTAATAATAATATTTTCGATTGCCTTGCCCCCAGTACACAGATGCGAATTGTTGTTTTTAATCAACTTCTGTAGGAGTGTTTATTTTCAATGCACCGCCTCTGTCCCTGCCTACCGAAGTTGTTGGTTTTGTGCCGGCGTCTCTCCGTCTCTGCCTCTGTCGCGTGGTCGTCTAATTAAATTGTGTTGCAAAAACGAAGAACGGCAGAGGGAAGCATGAAAATCCGTTGTTCTGCCGTCTCGTTGTTCTATTTATAAATTGATTTGCTTATACTTCTTGCAAACTGCAGCCACGCATCCAGCACCCGGACATTGCCACGGTGAGTTATTAGTCGAAGGACTGGGGATATGGATAGCCCCCAGGAGGGTAGACTAAAGATAACACTGTGCAGCAAATGCAAGTTCAATTTTCACTTGAGGTTCTAAGGAGTAATGAATGTATCTGTGGCAACATATATATCTAGATTAACTTCTTGCTTATCTATTTGATATACTCCGGAATATAATCTAAAGTCTGCTTCGTATCAACACATACAATGGCCAATTAATCCATAAAAAGCACTGCTTGTTTGGTTTGGAACAAAGACCGGATGACTGAATGTCAATACCAAAGAAAAAGGTCTCGCAAAAGCACAGAATTATTAATAAAAAAACCAAAAAAAAACTTAATAAAAGCCTTTTAGCAAATATTATAAATCAGTACATCTAAAATTTCCAATAAATTAACAAGTTAGATACAACCGATTCAATTGATTCTGGGGGCAGGATTAAGTAGTACGATTTCGATTATTCTCAAAGGGCTATTATCTCATAAATATCTATAACTTTATAATTATTAAACCTCAAAATTGACTCTCTAGGGAAATTCCCGAAAAACATTTTCTATAAAAGTTGGAGGCAGATCATCTGGCCTTTTAGTTCTAGTGACATTTTTAGGATAAAGTAAAGCCTTACCAAAAAAAAAAACAAGTCTGTCTTACCATTGTTAATAAAATACAAAATGTGTTGCCTAAATGACATTCGGCTCCCAAGGTTTAGTCAAAAACAACAATGTTATGGATATTCGGCCCGATCGATCATAGCTTTTCCTCTTACCGGAGTTCACTGATTTAAAATATTTTCAAGCTCGATTTGTGTGCACATAAATATTTTTTTAATCGATTGTACAAATGTTAAGTGAATTGATTTTTAAAATGCCAGAGAAACTCGTATAGAAACCGACGGATGCATAGATGATTTTAGATTTTTTTAAGGGGTCAAGAATGGCTTTAGTGGAGTTAATATATTGTTTCTTAAAATATTTCATCATTTTCCAACAAGATTAAAATCGCTAAATAATAGATAATTAATTTAAAATGTTATAAAAGATAATATTCTTTAAAAACCGCGAAATGTTTACAAGCCCTGATAACAAGCCTATTTTAGAAAAACACTTGATATATCAATACAGCGAAGACGAATCGACCTCTGGTCGAACAGGACAATCCGTTTAAAAATAAATGCGGCTAAAGAACCAAACAAAATTTGGAGTATAATTTACTTTTCCTAAAATTGGAAATTTGCTGTCAACCAAAGTGCGGAGATTGTTGGATAATAAAAGTACCTAAAGAAGAAAAAATGTATACGTTTCAGAAAGAATCTATCACATCCCTTACCATATATCAATCTTTCTGTCAGTGTTTTAATGGGTACTTGGTTGCGTTATTATTATTATTATTCCTTCATAAACTGGCACAGCCGTAGCTGAGTCCAGCAGTTGCCTCCGATGCATTTTCTACCTTGCTATCGTCCTGCTGAGTTATTAAACACTCTCTTGTGCTGCTTATTTATGCTGCCTTTTGTAGTTCGCCTTCATTGCGCGGCTTCCGTTGGGCGAAAGGAAACTGCAGATGCATCGGGTAACTTATCAAAGTCCTGTTCAGCTCGTCCCCCTTTACCTCTAAATCCGGGGTATTAACTTCCTAGGATTTACCATCTGTAAAACTAATCACTTGAAAAGTCGCGCTTTCTTGTGAAGGCGCAAACGCAAAAGTATGTGCCTATGTTTTGCATTTAAATAACAAATGCTTAATGGCTTGCATCAGAATGCTTAGTCTGTTTAATGCAATAAGAAGATGCAATGATTTTTGCGTTTTTGCTTTTACTCGGAGATTTTAACGTGGAAACTGCAGTGGAAACCCATCCTTCTTTAGGAAAATGTGTCATTAAATGAATAATTAATTAGTTCATCAGAGCTTTACTTTAATATTTAGTAATGTTGAATAAATATGGAATTTTCTACATTTTACAGTTTACATGTAGAATTTTACATTTTCATATACATCGACCGATCGCTTCTATGGCAGCTATATGATATAGTTGGCCGAGCCTAATAAAATTAAAACCGTAATTCTAAAACCATAAAAAAAGCTCTATCTCCAAATTTAAAGAAATACGTTTAAAAACAGAGAAGATTAAATTTTTTTTTACATTTTTTTCGCCATCTTTGCTATGGCAGATATAGGATATAGTGGTCCGTTCCGACATATATACTGCGTGCTAAAGAAATAAGACTATGCTAATAGCTCAAAGCTCAAAAACTCGATAGCTCGATAGCTCAAAAACTGAGAGACTAGTTCGCGTAGAAACAGACAGACGGACAGACGGACATGGCTAGTTCGACTCAAGAATATATATACTTTATGGGGTCGGGGATGCCTCCTTCACTGCGTTGCAAATATCATGGCAAAATTATAATACCCTCTGCAAGGGTATAAAAAGTGCCTATTGATACTTTCTGTCTTCACCTAAGATATTGTTTTATTACATTTTAATTTTTAAAATTGGTTTCAGACTTTGTATTTTTTCCAATTTATTTGTTTAAATGTATTGTATGTTTGTTTAAAGGATTGATAATGTCGCTCTTTCCTGCTTTCTAAGAAACCCTTGCATGTCTTGGGAACAGAGATATACAGCCAATGGGGGCCAATGTTGATTTCCTTCCAAACTCCTTTGCATAATTCCGGAAAAAGAAAATACGACTTAGAGATAGGTCACTAACAAACGCTGCCATTAAGCATATTAATACCCAGCACTAGAAAGGAAAAGGGTATACTAAATTTCTTGCATTTTTTATTAAAAAGAAAATAATATCTAAATCTAATATCTATAAATATATACATACATATGTATATCAGGGTGATCGTTTATGGTATTTTTTAAGTGGCGCCACTACGTACAAAATCAGACACAGGAATACCAACTGTAACAGAAACAATTTCATCATTTCCAAACCGATACAGAGACCGCCTGCATACCGCATACCAACCGTTTGGCTAGACATCGTGCCACACCGTTAGGCCGACGGCGTTTGCGCAAACGACACCCTGCGGACCAATGGATACTCGGCCGAGACAGACATGGACGACTTCTTTAACACCGTATAATCGACCACACATAAAATGCCCCAAAGTGGCGCTCTTTCCTAACCGCAGTTTCCGGGATCTATAGTCACTATTTATTAAACTCGAAAACAAGAGCTATTCTTGTGTGGCGTGATAATTAAACTTGCAAAAAAAATACAATGTAAAAACCTCTCTAGCCGTCCATAAATGAACTATTTTGTTCAGAATTTGATTAAATTTTACCAGTAGCATGGTGCCGAACTAAATAAAGTTAAAGTTTAAACAAAATAATGCGTTTATGGACAACGTAACTGTTTTTACATTTTGATGTATACAAGTATATCAATAGCATATACATATTATATTATACAAAAATCTTGGAATGTAATTTTAAGCAAATTGTTCAGTCATTATAAAGAGAATACAAAATGTATAGAAAACGTATACGTTATTAACATATTCATGTCAAGATACTGCAGAAGGAATATACCTATATATAAAATGTGTATTTCCTATTAAGATCCAATGTCTCTTACACGAGGCACTCAACAATAGGGTTTTATATTATTTATGTTTATACAGTTGAACACTAAGAGTTCTATTCGAGTTGAAGGTTCTTGCGAAACGGACAAAGACACTTCTGGAGACCAGAAGTCATCATTTCCTCGCATTTACAGCAGCTCCATTGACGGTGATCAATTCTGTTGGCCCTGATTTAAGTGCGCTTAAGTTTTTGTGGCGAAAAAGGTTGGCCCCAACTCACCAGCTCACCAGTCCCTATCATTTGCATTTCACTTTAGCGTGAGGCGAGAGAAAATGTAAATTGATTTATTATGCACAATCGAATGAATGCTCCGTGGGAGTCGCACCCGTTGGAGACCGAGCTCGGTGCCGGAGTCTGGAGACGGGAGGTGGAGTCACGCCGACAGGCAGTCACCGCTGTTTCCCCTGGGCACAGTCGTGCGTGCGTTTTTTTTCGCCCTTCTTCCTGCGTCCTTTATGCAGCTGCAGGATTGCAAAAAGGTAGAGCTACTGCCTACGGGGTAAAAACACTGCTATTAATATTGATATAAATAAACGGAGCTGTGAGGAAGTGGGTAGAGTCAAGAACGCTCGGTGTTTACAGAGTTGGGGGTACGTCTGACGGCAAACTTAATAGAAAAACATATAAAACTAAGTCACGAAAATAAATTTTTCGATTTGCGCTTAATTTAGGAGTTTCTATCCTAAACTCGATTTTTTATGTTATGTTATGCTACTTAACAGACACTTTAAAGCAGTGATGCCCAGAGCTCAAAATTGCGAGTCCTTTGCTTGCAAACGCACAGTATGCCCAACAAACCAGTGCGGTTAATTGTACATATTTATTACAGTTTTTTAAGCGACATTTTAAAAAATATTAGTTTTTTTATCATATATCTCGTTCTGTTTCTGACCCACTTGAATGCAATTTTAGGATGTATTCAAAATGTATTGCCTGGTCACCACTACTTTAGAGTTTCCAACTCGCAATGAAAGGGGATAATTCTTTTTGGATAATTTTAGAGGCTTTCCTTTTAATCAGCCATTTCATTTGTACAACAGCTTTATATAGAAAAAATCGGACTCAAAGTGCAGTTCTGAATCAATGCACACTTCAGCACTCTAGAGAAAGCCTAGACTCGAATTCAGTACACAGACTTCTTATAGACGCCAACTTAGTTAGTTTCTACATTTATTTTTATACAGTGTTTCCCATGCGACATCGCCATTCCTAACGTGGTAGGAAACACAAGGGAGCGTCTAGAAATTGTAAGCTAGAGGAGGAGGCAGAAGGAGGCACAAAAGAAAATCTGAATGTTTGGCCATAAAAGCTTTTCGCAATAATACATTACGAATTTTGTTCTTATTTGTAATTTACATGCGAAAAACATAGTGGCGGTTGGGACTTATTTTTGGAGTGCCCACCTATGGGAGTATGTACACAGAAAAAAAAAATACGGGATAAAGCTACCAAATTTCTTAAATTCAGACATAAACATTATCCCGAAAAAAATTTTATAATTTAACACAGACTAGACTTCAAATTCTTAATCCTAAATTATGATTTTATTATTCTTTAATTTTATTTTGAAAGAACTTTTCTTATAATCTGCATTTATACGGTTACAAATAATTTTTATTACATCAAATAAACATCCAAAGAGAGAATCCAAAAGAGAACATTATTCTCGTTTAAGAATTTGTAGGCTTAAAACAAGAATGTTTCGGCTTATTTTAATTCAACCATTTAATTCCGAATCATACTTACAAATTTCAAGAAATCGCATGCCTAAATCAATCCAAATATTCTTGATTTGTTCAAGAATCTATTTTATCTGTGTATTTACATTTGCTAGTACAAAATCTTTAACGTAATTACATATAGATATGTACTGTGAATTACGGCGCGAATGTAGTAAGAACTAGGAACTCCAAACAGAACAACGGTTTGAACGTTCCTGAAATTACAATCTTAAAGGCCAGCTGAGAAATCAATTAAGTTCGCAAATTGATTTCAATAACTAAAATGGAAAATCCGGAGAAGCTGTCGAAGCAAGCATTCTAATTGAAATGCATTCATATTGCAATACAATGAAGAGATTGGAGTGTTGGGAAGGATATCCGGATGAAGGCGCTTGGCTGCCACGTCAGGGGTGCCAGACAACAGCTGACGGAGCAAATTGCTTTGCGCTTATGACACGACCAGGAATTGCAAACAAAAAACAAAAAGGAAAAATCTGCATACATACAGCTAGACAACCAACCACAGAAGCAAGCCGATGATTCTGATGATAATACTGCGAGTAGGGTCCTGCAGTTTGCCGGACATTGGTCGGCTCCGAAGTCTTTCATAAGCGGTTTACCCAGCTTTGCTGGGTGCCTTGCTTTTTAACATTGTTGGGTCCAAGCTTCGTCTAATTGAGTGCCTGATTAGGTTTCAATTAAGAGGGTATGAGACATCATAAAAGCGGACATTTATTTTATGGAGCAAAGATACCTTATAAAATATTTACATATCTATCGAATACAAAGGTTAGAACCTTTAATTTTTACTAGTATTTATGATGCAGCCTAGGTTTGCCACTATCGTTGTGTTTGATTAGTTGGGAGTTATATAAATAAACATTCGGCCCCTAAACAAGATTACATTTAAATAAAAATTAAATATATACTCATATAAAACTTTCCCTTAAATTTCAGGAAAACAATAAACACCAAAACGATCTAAATGTGGAACATTCAAGAAATGCCACAACTGCTGGACTTAAGCAAATCTTAGAGATTTTAATTAAAAACATGATTTAACATATTTTGGTGAAGTAATTGATTAACATAATTTGCTTGCATAATTGATAAGCAAAACCACAGTAAATAAAAGCAAAATCCATTCGTCGGCCAAAATGCTAAACTGTTTTGAAGCGATTTCTGCGATTTTGTGTGTGGGTCTGGGATGTCTACTTTTCACAACGCAGGCTTTGAGCACCGATACCGGAAGTGATGGCAACGCCGGCAGCATCGGCGGATCAACCCTCAATAACGGTGAGTGCTGTACTTTATTAAACTTATAATCTTTTTCGATTATCAAAAAATAAACGATTTTGGTTGTTTCTAAAGATATTAGATTAAAAATTAATATCCTATTATCCTATTATCTGCAAGGGTATATAAGCTTCGGCTTGGCGAAGTAAGCTTCCTTTCTTGTTTTTATTAACTTCAAAAACTTCGAGACCTATAAGGATTGTACGATTTCTTTCCATTTTAATTATTTAAAACCGGAACTTATTGTTAATTCATATTAGAAACTTTACATTTTGTAGTATTCTTTAAAGCACAAATATTAATTGATTTAAAATCATAGTGATTTCTGTGACCCCTCAGGTATCATTGTTTTAGATATTTAATTACTTTGAGGATATATTGAATAAAAAGTTGTTCAAACTTTAAGGAAATCCATGGACGATCCACAAACGACTCTGATTTCGGCCTGAGCCAATAAATGTTACCGGCGGCACATTTAATTTAAATTATTTAATTGCATTGCAATCGTAAGTGGGGAAAAAACTTGTTCACCCGTGCTGTAAAAAATATTCTCGTAAATCGCTTGCTTTTTGACATATGTACATATATGACATTCTGGTGGTTGGGGAGGATGTCAGCCTGCCCAAAATGAAGGGTAACTAGATTAATTGGCCCGTGGGCAAGAGAGGAATCTGTTGGTAAAGGAACGAGGGCTGACAGCATTACGAAAATAACAATAAAGAGGAAAGACTAATACTGAGGGAAAACTTGTTCTCATCTTTCGCGATTTTGATATTTTTATTTTTAATAGTAGCCCAAGAACAAAAATAGCAGAATCGAGAAAAGGAATTCTCACACTTAGAACGGTTTTTTATTCTTCTCGAAAAATATTAAAACAAATTCTGAACTATTTCTTGAGCTTAGAAAGAATCACAGACTTAATTTCACATTTCTTCAGTAATTTAATATTTAAAGTTAAATTGTATGTATGTATATAACTATATAAATCCTATTAAAAATATGTACTCACAAATGTTGTATATTACTATATAAATCCTATTATAAAAGAGGACTCACAAATTTGTACAAGTCGACTCGGATTCCAACCCCGGACTGTCAGGATGCCAGCTTAGAGTTCTACCAAACGCTCCACTTAGGAAAATTAGGAATATCCTCTAAATGCTCAAAATTAAGAGTAACTTCATTTTATACTCTTGCAGAGGGTATTTTATTTTTGACATGATATTTGCAACGCAGTTGCAATCAGCATCACCAGCTGTCTGTCTGTCTGTCTGTTTCTACGCGAACTAGTTTCTCAGTTTCTGAGCTATCCCATTAATATTTTCAGCATTGTCTTATTTCTTTTGCAAGGAATATATATGTCGAAACTGAGATCGGACCACTGTATCCTATAGCTGCCAATGCACAGTGGTCGATTTAGCCAATCTGGCAGTCAATAATTAATATCAAGCTAAATAAACAAGTTATGTTTT
>VNJO01003719.1:0-125745 GCA_008042535.1 Drosophila tani | reverse complement strand
GAGCTCTCGCAATCAGTGTGCGTCATAAGAATGAGAGAGCGAAGAGAGAGAGAGAGCCGCGAGAGAGCGGCGGGGCCTGTCGCTAACGGGCCGGGGGCCTGTCGCTATACAATTTTTGTGTCCAAATTCGTTGTATGAAATGAGAGGTCTATATGTTGTATGGTTAGTGCTTGCAGCAACCAATCATAATTTACGTTATGCCAAAGGCGGGTCAAAAGCTATGGGACAAGCAACAACAAAAATGGTGGAAGGACGAAATTATTCAGGAGGATTTGGAAGAAAAAGGTCCCGTAAAAGAGGACTCCTCGGACTATTTTCAGCGAGAGGAACTCCTCTCGAAAATTCTGTTACGCAACGCCATAAATGGAAATCTATTGAAAAAATAAGCAAATTGTTCTTTAAGAAATTGTAAGCCTGAAAAATAAATAAAACTAAAATGTAGAAGTAAACTAATAATATGCAAAAAATATTTTATGTTGTAGCAACTTCCCACTAAGCAATATGATCGTTTTCGGGCTGTTTTCGGACACTTTTACCGTCAGAGAGTTTGTTTTTAGAGTCTCCGAGAGTTTGTTTATAGGGCTGCAAATGGTTAATAAATCATATAAAATAGTTATTAAATCTACTACACTTTTCAGACACATAATTATGACATGCATTTCAACGAAATAAATTATTATTTGAAATATATTTCATGAACATACATTGAAAAACCTCAAATGTAGAACCCTTTGCAGTTTCCGTCAATGTTTTACTTCTCGCTATAAAAATCATAAAATCCATCATTGAAGGAATCTTTAAAAATGTCAATATTTTTTGCTAAAATCCTTTTGATCCTGTGCCTAAGTTTAATTACTTGCGGCCTTATCCTAATAGTCAGCAACATTTCCTCAGATTGGCAGCTTGGTAGCGCTTCTAATGATAAAGCTGGTTTTATCCGACAAAACGGGGACTATTGGGTGTGGCACAACTACATCACGGGGGATGAGGATTTAAGTGGTAACGAGAGCATCACCCTTGCGACACATGCCACTTATGCGGACTTGAGTCTCTTACCCAGTTCGTTGAGCAGGTAAGTGAACATTATTAAGTAGTAGAAGTTAACCATTATAAACTTATATTAAGTTTATATTTATTGTTAAAATATTAATAATCCTTCTGTTAGATGGCAAGCGCCCATAAGTCTGGCAATCTTTGCGTGCGGCGATGATTTTGAAAAGTTGATCGATTCCCTGAGCTACATCAACAGTTGCCTGGCAGTGGGCGAGTTACTGCGCCGCTTCGTGTCCATCCACCTGGTAATCCACCAAGATCACCTGCCCGACAGTCTGCGGCGAGTCAGGTTCCCTGTGTCCGGTAGTAAGGGCCAGTGCCAGCGGCCTCCAGTATTTGAGAACGCCACCCAGAAGCAGAGCCACTGGCACTGGAACAAGCTGAGATATCCCGTCAATCTGCTAAGGAACGTGGCCCGCCTGAATGTTCGCACCTACTATGTGCTCTCCCTCGACATTCAATTGGCACCGCCCCCAAACTTCGATCAGAGTTTTCTAAAGTTTGCCTGGCAAAAGGGCGTACCAGAACCCTACACCTCGTTGGTTTCCCTCGTAGCCTTATTATTTATTTTTCTGTAACCAAAATCGATCTCTTACAGGTTATACTGCTTACCCACGTTTCCGTACAAAATGGATACCCCTATGCCAGAAACCAAGTCCGAACTTCTCAAAGTTCTCAAGGAATCTGAGCTAACTCAGCCAGAGGGCAATAAGCTAAAGGAATGGATGGCCGCTCAGAACCCCCAGGGGGAGCTTAACATCTACAGCTCATCCGAGAAAATGGATATGTGCGCGGCCTATGTAAGCATCAATGAGCTGGAGCCGCTCTACGATGAAGCCAATGAAGATGAGACCATCTTTGAACAAGGAAAAAACTTAAAGGTAAATTATAAGGGGTTTCATATAACACAAATAGATTACTATTATTCTAGACTATGTCACAGTCTAGACACTCTAGACATGTCATCTATCTCAAAAACTATACAAGATGTATATATAGATTACGTATTTATAATAGGAACTATTAATTATGTAATATAAAGTACCAGGAATCTACATTCGACGCACTCAGCTAACGGGCTCTTTTTCCCTTAGCTTCTTTATTTATTTTTATTGAAATAAATTATTTTGGGATGCTTATACTTAAATATTTCTTGAAGTTCCACATGATCGGCACTTAAACTTCTCTAGTGTGCCTTTAGAAAGCGGAAATTTGTTTACTTTATAATGAAATAAAAACATAACGAAGGCTATGTTAATTTCGTTTATATTTATTTATATAATTATTTAAATATTTCTGTACATCCCAGATGTATATCTAATTTATAATTTTATGTGTAGCCTATTAAAAAGCCATTGATTTAAGGTATTGTGCTCTTTAAGAATCTAAAAGGTTTTAAACTAATCCTACAGGGCCAGGTACTAATGGGCCTAAAGTATAAATTCCTGGTGCTGGATGGCGCCTTTCTCATGCAACGCTCCTCTGACAGCTGGAGGAACACAGCTCCCATCCGGCCAAAAAAGCTTAAGTACACAAACTGGCGCAGATGGTACTCCTGGCATCAGTTCTACTCTGAGGTGATAAGGTAAGTAGCCTCGGTTCATGGAATAATTTTCACAGGACTAATGGTCTGAACGAACAGCTTAGTGCCCGAGGAATTCTCGCAGAATTGGTTTTCAAGATCCCGCCAGTCGCTGTACCTCCAAACCATGTTGTAAATAAAACCGTCACATTATTGTTGCCATCAATTATAGAGCTACGTAAGAAGTTCAGTATTTAACAGTGGGAAATACTTGGAATATCACTTGTTTTTTGGGTAAGAACCAACACCCATTGTCACGTCCTGCAGGCTGCGTTCTGTCCATACAGCACCCGGTATTCGGGCTCGATCTTGGCCTTGATGAACTTGGTCATTTCCTTGGCATATTTCAGGCGGCTCGCCTGGGCCTTGGTGAGTTTCTTGATGCCGGGACTATGCACCAGAAAGGCCGGGTGTAAGACGTGGTATTCGTAGCCCAACAAGCACATGGCATAGTTCTGAAATAATAATTGTTTTGTAAATACTTAGTTATTAATTCGATTGATATTAATGAATAACTTTGCCTTCTGTATGATAAATGGTATTTTTAAAATTAAGTTGTTAAAAATCTTTTCAAATATTTGGGAAGTTCTTTTCATTATAATTCAGAGCTGCTCACACAGTGTCGTCTTGACTGAGCCGACAGCTGCCAGCTTCTGCAAGTTTCGTATGGACCACTCGGAGCACTGTGTGAGCAGCTCTGTACTTATTTAAAATAAGTTAGAATAAAAGTCAGAAGTGTCTTTAAAAATTAATTAGAATTTATATAATTAGCTTAAGTATATAAATTAATACTCCAAATGCCTTTTTTAATAATCACCTGAATGCGCTTGTTGGACTGCCCCTCCCAGGAGACCCGCTCGTCGAACAGAGGCTCCGTGTTGTCGCTCACGTAGAAGGGCTCCCAGGCTCGGAACTTCTGCTCGCGCAGCCCCACACTGAACACCTGCAGGTGATCCTTGACGCTGGGCACCCGGTTGAGCCATTCCTGCTGGCCGGGTATCTTGTGGCATGTGGGACAGAGCTTCAAGTGGAAGATATGGGCCCGTTGTGCCCGATAGAGGGCCAGTAACTCGGTCTTGTTACCGGGCACCTGAGCCTCTGCCTCGATCTCGAAGACTGCCAGGGGATATACCCGTCGCGGCTGGCTGGGGTCCAGGGCCAGGATACTGTGATTCTGGGCCACCATGTCCAGGAATTGATCCACAAAGCCCAGGCTGGGGTACAGCTCAATGTCGCAGGGGAAGATAAAGTGGGTGTTGGCCGCCTGCCTGGCTATGTTCCTGCCCACGTTGATCGGATAGGTGAGGTTCGACTTCACCTTGTAGCTGTCGCCGCGATCGATAAGCGTGTATGGAGGTGGAACCTGGGAGCCGTCGGCCAGAGTGCAGGTGAACGCCCGCGCCAGGACCTCGTCCTCGTCGTACGGCACGTACTCCGGCATGTGCTGGTTGGAGAAGTACACGTGAAAGGTTACCCAGTCGTTGATGGCCTCACTGCCCGGCAGACAGTTTCGGACATACTGAATGGCATCCAGGGTGGCGTTCAAATCGTAGCCGGGGGCATGGATGGCAAAGCTCACGGGACCGCGCCACCTAAAAGGGGTTAGGATTTTATATTTTTTTCTTTGGGATCAATGCCCTTTAAATGACAAGAAACGAACCTATTTCAAGACTAATTACCTTTTTTAGAAGTCTTATCAGCACGTTAAAAAAACATTAACTATCCTATCATCCTATTACCTTTCACTTAAACTCCTAAATATTCATCTACCATAAATTACAAACCAATTAAATGTAATCTGGTTTTCTAATTCTTTTGAAAAGCGAAAATATTTTTAAGTAAAACGTGAAGAATCCCGAAAATATTCGTTATCGGGAAGATTTATGGCGGAACACTCACCGCGCGACCACCGTTTCCAGGTTATCGAAGAATGTATAGTCTCCGTTCGTTGTGTAAGTTATGGACTCTGTGCAGCCGACCTCCCGGCTCCTTCGCCCGATCACCAAATTCTTGAGCAGCCAGTACTCGCCGTGCTGGAGCCTCTGGAAGCGGAGCGGACGGTTCCGGCACTTGACCAGGCGCTGCAGCTCCCGCGTGCGGGCGGAATCCTGTCGCGGTGGTATCCTGACTGGTTCGACACAATCCACGTAGTCATCGGCAGAGAAGTCTGACGCCAACGTCCAGTTCGGCTGCGATAGTCCCAGCTCTCTGAGGCGTTTCTGTGCCAGGTGCTGAGCCTGCTGCAGATTCCTCCAGACCAGCAGGAGGGCCACAGTGAGGAGTATGAGGATCGGCCACAGGCGGATACATCTTCTGTTGCCGAAGCTTCGCGCTGCCATGGTGCAACTCCGATTTGGGGACCAGAGACCTTGCAAACACTCCGCAGCGCTGCCAAACAATAAGTGACCTGCGAGCAGAACGAGAACCCAAATAAACACTGAGACATTGAGACACTGATAAAGCCGGGGCCCCTCCGCTCACGTGCCGCCCCATCTACGTGCCGAACTGGGTTTATAAACCGAGAGCGCACTACAACGGGGCTAACTCAATACCCTGACCCATTATATCATCCGTAATTACTATTAGACTCGTCCGATAAGATCCCAGCATAATGTGTTGGGAGTGGTAAGGCATCGGCCCTTGATTTGGCGTGTTCCGACAACGAAAATAAGTTGATTTCATTCTCCTACAACGTGAAAAGTGAACATGCTTTGCGATTGATGATCTGCCTAATACATATGTTTCTTTAATTGGGGAAAAAGTGGACTTGTTAAAGACCTTAACTACCATCCCGAATCAGCAATGGGTTTTCTCACGCATTTAATGATTAAGGTTGTGCTGTCATTGCCAGACTGGTAGACTGTAGATAAAGCTGATTTATTTATAAATATTTTGTGTTTTTGATAGAAACGAAATCTGCAGTGGGTTTTCCATTCCCTAATAAATAGATGGTTCTGACCTTACAGTCATTGGTAAACTGCGTAACATATATGTTTTCATAATTGGGGAAAAGGCGAACTTGTTAAAGTCTCTGACTTATCAATCAGCATTGGGTTTTCTCACGATTTTTAATGATTAAGATTGTGCAGTTATTGCTAGACCAGTTTGTTCACCGGCGGCAGATAAAGCTGAATTATTTATAGACATTTATTTTGTTAATCTAAAATTAAAATGATAATTATATGAAATGCTAGCAAGGTCACTTGGAGCTTGGCTTGCAGATTCACCATTAATCAGCTGTATCCTATAGCTTGGAATGCCTTTATCTTTTGATTGAATTATTTTGTTATTTCATATAATTTATTTTGTTGTTATTTTGAATATAAATACCAATAATAAAATATTTATTTAATTACAAACAAACAATTATCAGTGTGGTGAAAGTGTGTAAGTATTAACTAGGAACAGTGTTGAAGAGAAACAAAAAAGTGCTTAAAGACCTGACCTGAGGGACATGGTGTACTTTGGGTATCTTAAAAGACCAATTCAATCTAAAAGAAGATAGTTTCGAACTGTTTTCGAACTTATTTCAGTATTTTTTTTAGATTTTTAGGTCAAACGGCTTAATCTGCTTGATCGTTGACCAAAAAATATGTACTTTTTTTTTAATTATCCCTAGATTAGTTTCCACGACTGTCTGTCAGGCCAAGGAAATAATATGACAACAAAAATCTAGAAAATGGATCCAATCTAATTTCTCGATTTTTATTTATTTATGTATATAAATATTTCTTTGACCATGGTTAGTTAAGTTAAAAACAGTTTCCTCTGTGAATCGTAAAATATATATGTTGATAACGAAGAGAATATTTATATTGATAGTACAGTATTTATGACGAGTTTCTCTCAAATCTTATCTATAATATACTACTAGCATTCCTATAGGAAATCTATAGATTCCAAAGAAATTACTGCTAACAATGGAAGCTCCACTTTTGTGTCGTAGTTTCTTACACTTGAAAGACAATCGAAAAACACCTGTCAATTTCGAATGATAATCACACAATTAGTTAATCTATTGGATTTACCAAGTTTTAAAACGGTCACAGTATCGGTTTCTCAGATTACTAGGAACGTAGCACGATTTTACAACCTAAAAATTTGGAACTTAATAGCTTGTCCCTATAGTTTATCAGTTAGATTGATTTCGATTCGTAAACAAGGTCTAAAATCACCATAAACTTCAAGAGAACGAGGGCCGCCGAGCCAGCACCTGGCGAGGTCGAGCTATGAAATGGGACTAAAGGTGTCGGACTTGCAAGAAGCCACAATCCGAGGAAATACGCTTATCCGACCTGTTATCAGGCGTTGGAATCAATCTTATCTCGCCAATTAATATGAACCAATCAATAGTGATAACCCAGTTAGTAGGCGGAGGGGGCTACTACTACCTGGATATTTGGTTCGAGTCTCGAAAATCACGTTTCCCTGATAGCATTGCCTATCGGCTTATCGCTTGACATTTTGAACATCATATTAATGTCATAACAATTATGTGTTTGACGTTTTAAATTTCTAATCTGCGAAGGTTATTCTGGAACTAAAACATCGATACAGAGCTACCAAGTAAATATAAATATATTAAGATATTCGGGGGCGAAAAATAATGACCTAAAGACATATTTCCAGCAAACGACAACTAGCCCCAAATGATCATTATTTTCATATTTTTGTGGGTATATTTATAAAGAAACTTTATATCCACATAAAAATGTGCATAAAATGGTTCCATAGCATATCTTAGTGTTTTAATGTGCCAATCAGACTGAAAACTGAAAAAACTTTGCACTTTTAGCTACTTTTAAAGGCATTTTTGAATTTAAATATTTCGCAAGCAAAACATAAAAAATATTTGCACTTTTCTACCAGATTTTCTCATTTAAATCTTTTAAGAACAGTAAACGTAGCTTTTCATGGAAATATGGAGTTATTAATAGGAAAATGTAAGGTAAAAAACATTTGGAAATCTTGTACCGTTCGCGATGTATCGTTACAAACCTGAAATAAGCTTGTAAAATAAATAAAATAATAGTTTTAATTATTTTATTATGGTTTTAAAGTTTTTCTGTTAAATTACTTGAAGTCAAACAAGACTTCTATTTTTATACCGTTTGCGATGCATAGTTTTCTACAAATAATTTCGAAACAACGCTTGCCTTTTAGAATACGAATAATACTGGAAAAAAGCGTTGATCGTGCAAAAAAAGATTTCAGAAATTGTTAATTGTTGCCATATTTTTTTCCAACGAATGAAAATACCAATATACAAACTATCAATTATCATTTTATTTTTGATAATTCACGCTAGTTGTTCAAATTTTGAAGCTGATGCTTGGCCTATTTATTGATCACATCATAACTGCTTATATACTAACAAGTTTTAGCATTGAGAAAATTCTCCTTCGTCCGAGTTTGTATCCTAAATCCCCTAAAGTATCCCCGTTTGTGAGCGTTCCAGGAGCTGATTAAGTGCCACCGGTTGCCAGTTGCTGAAGCTGCCATCGCTAAGCATGCACACGTTGCGGTCGATGTAGCAATAGAGCTTGCCGACGCGATAAATCTGCAAATAAAAATTAAGTATACATTAGGAAATATGAATTTTATATTAAACTCTTTTTCTCTCACCTGCTTGCCCATCTCCCGTCGGCCGGGAAGGGGAGCAAAGATGATGCCCAGCTCGGCGCAGCGCTGCGAGACGAGCTCCTTGAACTCCAGCTGGGCGGGCTGATGCCCCAGGTCCACCATTAGTACAGGAGGCATGAGGCCCGCCGGCGGAATCGGCGGCGGAGGCGTGGCCGTGATAGTGGGGGGCTGAAGGAGGGCATCGCTGGCGCGGTGCATCATGTCGAGGGCTCGTCGCAGATGCTCCTTGACGCTCGGCTCGCGGAGCAGGGGCTCGCTCAACATGCTCTTCCAGCCGGTGTACCAACGCGACATCTCCGCGTAGTCGGGTGACTGATTCAGCCACAGCACGAGCACCTGCATCCAGCGCGGGAAGAAGTGCCGGTCCAGCAGCTGGGCCATGTACATGGGCTCGATGAGCTCGTGCCACTCCCACACCTGATGCCACAGCTCCAGGTCCTGGTGCAGCGGATTGATGACAAACTCGCTGAGGGTGTGCTGCAGCTTTGGTACTATGTGCCGCTGCAGGAACTCCTGCATCTCCTCGGGCGGAAAGGCCTGCTGCCAGGGCGTGAGCATGGCCCGGGCCGAGCGATCCTGCGGCGACCAGGCGCGCAAGGCCTCGCCGAGCTTGCTACGGATCTGCGGGTAGACGGCCTCCTCCAGCTTGGTGCCCAGAATGGCGTGCCAGGGCAGCACCCAGCTGTCGATGGGCACGGTGTCGGTGAGGGGATCCCACTCCTGGACGCCCGTCACCAGGCGCGGCAGCACCAGCTGCTCCAGCACAGAGTCCAGCACCCAAGTGGGCAGCAGGGGGGCCCAGGCATCGAGGAGCGCCGCCATGGGGGGATGCTCCTTGGGCTGCCAGGCAGCGGCGCAGCTCCTGAACGATGGCATCACCCCAGCCCAAATGAGCGAGGAGTACGGGTCGAAGACATTGCGCGGCTGCTGCTCCGCCGGCTCCCCGTGCTGCAGCATGGCCCGCCACGTCTTCACCATTTGCAGCGGCTCCGTTGGGTGCTCCAGCGGCTGCCAGTGCAGCAGTTCCCGCTTCAGTAGCGGCGCTATCACGCCGGCCGCCAGGTCAGCCAGCCCGAACTCCTTGAACTCGGCCGCATAGTCCACGAGCAGCTCACGGAAGAGGCGCTCGGCCTGCGGCAGCTCCAGCTCGGGATTCTCGCTCAGACGCTCCACGCGGTCCAGGGCCTCCTCCAGGGTGCGAATGTGGTTGCGCTCTAGCTGCACAATCTCCTCCAGCTTGCGGTGCTCGCTCTCCAGCGCCGCCTGCTGGCTGGAGCACTCGCGCTCCTGCTTGTCGATGGCTATGATCTGCTGCTCGGACTGGCTCACCAAGAGCTGCAGGTTGTGCGTCAGCTCGGGCATCGCAAACACTGAGGCGGCACTGGCTGCTCCTCCCTTCTCCGTCGGCTCGGCGTCGTACAGCGTCTCCTCCGGCGTGATCTTGGCCTGGCCCAGGGCATGATAGCCGCTGAGCACACGCTTCTCCGGGCCTGTCATGTCGATGACCGGGACGTTGCCCAGCTTCTTGCTGAGCTTCTCCGAGAGGAGGTGGCTGGACTTGTGCCCCTTGGCAATCACCTCCTCCACGGACTTGTAGTAGTAGCGCTTGCCCTGACGCTCCTGCGGATCTCCAGCCCCAGCGGCGCCTCCCTTGCGCCACTTGTTCAGCTGCTCCTTGAACTCCTTGGCCTCGCGCACATCCTCGTCCACCTTGATGGCCTTGCCCGCCTGTCCGCCGATGCTGGCCGCCGTTTCCGGGCCATAGGCCCCGATGGCTCCCCGGCCCTTGCGCACATGAGCCTGCACCGGCTGTGAGATGCCCTGCAGGTCCTTGCCCAATCCCTTGCCGGGTTCGTAGCCCATTTGGAGCAGCAGCTTGGCGCCGATGCCGCGGGTATGCTGCTCCCAGGCGCCAACATTCCGCTCGCTGGCGATGTGCGAGCGGTGCTGAAAGGTGGTGCTGATGCCGGGTTTTCCCTGACCCCTGCTCAACGCTGGGCGCTCCTCTTCCTCCGCGGAGCTGTTCGAGCTGTCCGGATCGCTCTGGCCGAATGCGGGACGCGCACTGGCCGAGGAGCCATCGCTCTGGTCGCCCCGATCGGCGTCGCCGCCCTCCTCTTTTGCGTTTCCGTCCTCGTTCTCCGCCTTCAGCGCTTTTTTCTTCTTTTTGCCTGCCTGCTGAATGCCGCCGGCCACGAAGTTTACCGGCATGGTGTAGTCCTTGGGCTGCCGGGCGGAACGGCGCCTCCGCTGGCCGCCCTCGCCACCGCTTTCCTCCTCGCTGTCGTCCGCCCAAATGCCTGCGAAAAAGCCAACAATTTAAGGATTTTTAAAAAACTATGCCCAAGTCACTGCTTACCGTAGATCTGCTGGTGCCGGCTCTGGCGTCCGCGGGGCCGGTTGATGTTGAACTCATTGTCCAGGTCGTAGTCCGTGATTTCAAAGCGCTCGTACTCGTTGTCTGACATGACTAGAGATCGTAAATATTCCTAAAAAGTCAAAAAGCCAATTTCGCAAAACTTTGTAAACAAAAAAAAGCGATTGATAGTAGAGATGGGAGTTGCACAGTGTGACCGTCGTTCGAAACATACCAAAATCACCGAAATATACCAAATGGTGATTAACTTTGCTCATCTCGGAGATGTCCCCACTGGGTGGGAAACTATAATATACACTGCGCAAAATTGTGATCCTACCTCATTGCTTTCAGTTTAACGGTTCAACGTTAGCAATACTTCTTTTATCATTTCAATACAAAGCGATAAGACAATGCGGAAATTCAAATTTTCCGGGAATACCTGCGAGTCCCAACCGTGCACCCTGATGTTGATTACAGAAAGGACTGGCATCTGACTCCATTTTAATCCTTTAAGATCCTCATTTCTTCTAAACTTTTCCAGCTGCTTGTGTAGAGTTTCTACAGCGTCAGGCGAGCTACTAGGATCTCCCCGTGGTTGTGATCTGCCCAAAAGAACAGTCGAAACCCGTGGTGATCATTAAGTGGCTAGGAAGCCGGCTATTCCGGCCGGGATTGCCATCGATTATGCTGAACTGCCACATGAATGGGTATCAGTTTTTCCTCGTTAGTAGTAATCGCATATTTCCCTTTGAGTTTTTTTCGACTCTTTGCATTCTCTAAATGATCTTAGAAATTAGAAGTCAAAGAATAATGTCACTGGTTTAGAAGTTATAATCAAATCAAAACAGCCTTTTTAAACACCCGGGTTCTCGTCAAGTACAGAGTTGCATTGAAGTAGAACTAGGGATGGAAGGAACACCGATTAGTCGATATTCTGTTTGCAACACATGGTCACTTTTCCCGGCAATTGGTTTTTAAATTTTAACATTATCCTAAAAAAGGTATTGTTTTAAATGCAGGTGTTCATTAATACAACAACAAAATAAATTAAATAAATCGAATTTATTGAGCTTTGATTTCATTAACAGATTTTTTAAATTTAGGGGCAAGACTGGATTTTTTAGGGTGCAATATCGACTATTTGAGATTTTTTAGGGGGAAAGCAACATTTTCATCTGGTAACACTGACAAGCAACGAGCGGGTGTTGTTTTTGTCATTTCAATAATAATCAGAACGCGTTCGGTTCGTTCCCCGGAAAATCGAGGAAATTCTAGACTCCCCGCGAGGCGTGAACAGCGCAGCCAAGTGAACCGCACAAAATGCAATAGCCGCCAAGTGAACTGTTAGCACACACAGGCAGGACAACAACAACGACAACAAATTGGACGCAAAATCACAACAAATTAAACGGCAACCGCGTGTCTTTCGTTTCTCTTCTCCCGCTCTTTTCGTCGCACTCCTCCCACTATTATCCCAAATGCAGTTGTGTGTGCGTGTGTGTGGGCGCTTGGATTAAATGAATTGGATAAGAACTGCAATTAAAGCGCTGAAACTAAAACAAAAGTGAAATTTCCACGTGCGTTCGCTCTCTCGCGTCTTTAAGTTAAGTTGTTGCTGTAGCTGCTTTTGCGTTTGTTTTGCTGGCGTAGCCGTTCTCTCTCAGTCTCTCAAGCACGCGACTGTCGTTGCTGCCCCCGCTCGTCTAGAACGTCGATTTACCGTTGCCGGCATCTTGCTGCATCTTCCAGTGCAGGCGGCACGTGAATTACCGTTGGATTAGCACTCTCGTTACCCGGTACACCCACACAAGGACATCAAAATGGTGCAGGTCAGTAATAACACAAGTTTCTGAGAGGGGAACTTATAAAATATAAAGAACCTCAGGTTTTCTACTCGTAAAGAAGAAATTTTCCCGTTCTTAAGAAATTAAAAAAACCATTTTTAATCTCATTTAGAAGAGACAGAATTAAAGAACATTAAAAATATGTATTATTCTGCATGGAAATAGACGGGTTTTTCCGGAAAAAAATTTTGTTTATATTTTAATTAGGTAATGGTTTTTTATTGTCGTAGCCAAAGTTCTTAGAAATCAAAACAAAAGCTTTTCACTAATAACTAGTTTTTATTAAGTTGTTGAACCCAAAAATACTTCTGTATATTAATAATAACTAACAGTCAAAAGAAGTAAAACTAAAAAAACCAAAATCATACCAAAATCTACAAAATTTTAAATGTAAGAAAATATGAACTTTAAATTGGTGAGGTACTAATGACTGCTAGCTGTTTTTTGTTTCTAAAATGAACTTGAAAAACGATTATTCATATTAAAAATAATTAAATATCAAAGTAAATGGATTACCAACTTCTGATCAATTAAAGTTTTGTTATAATTTCTATAAATCCAAATTTCTTCCTGATTATGAACAGATAATGATTCCATTTTATTTCCGTTTTCCCAAACATTTTAAATAATCGGAATACCAACAAATGTGAGTTTTAAACTTTAAAGCGATCAAAAAAATAAAAATAAGCTTAAAGTGCAATATTCTTCTCTGAATTGTGTTTTACATTTATGTATATTAAATAAAATGCGTTAGAACGAAAGCTGGCTTCGTTTCAAGACCAAAATATATTAAATATATACTAAACACTACACTTTAATTGATAATCGCATCATTGTACCATAAAACCCGTTAAAGTCAAGTTTTACAAACGATTCTATTCGTATATTGTGAAACTGAAAAACCTTTCAGATACCTTACCTTATCAGGCCGTCAGTCATAATCCACCCTGTGGAATAGTCGCTGACCTTTTGACGCAACCGTGCACAACCCCATAATCCTCGAACGGGACACCAGAACTGGAAATGCACTTTTTAGCGACCACCCCGAGTCGATTCGCGCCTCACCACCCCAACCATAAACCACCCAAAACCCAAAAATTCAAGCCCAAGCTGAACCCCGCTCCCGGTTGCACTGTCCCAAGCGGGAATCAACCACCGAAGCCTGAAAATCCGAAAAGAAAGAAAAAACAATATACTGCCGATATGAAAAACTCCCAATTGGCATCGAGAGTTAGAGGGAAAATTGGCCATTAGAGATGGCTGGGCCGTGTTTCGATATCGACGGAACGAACAACCAAACGACAGTACGGATCCTCTCCGAGCGTAATGAACACGAAAACGTTGCATTTAGTCAATTTTCCATCCACCAAGGCGAGCTAAAAAGAAAAACATCAAATTTTGTTATCAGCGTTTCGACTCGTCGACACCCTGTTTTTTTTCTCTTATTTGACAAGGTTTTAGAGGTTTTAGATCCTCGGAGCTTTAAAATATTATGAACATTATGCCACAAAAGAATGCAATCAAAGATATCTTTGTGTTAAGGAGCTTATAATTCTACGAGACAGGCAATCAGCTTTTTATAAACTAAATAAAATGCTAACTAATAAGAGGAACGTCTCTGGCTCCCAAAATCTAAATCACCTTTGCGCTACCCTGTAGGCAGGCCTATGTGGAGAGACGAACTCTGGCTATTTACCTGTCGCCGTTTCCCCGCGCCAAATGAGTGAAGTTCCACTTTTCGATTTGAAATGCGTTTTGCGCCTGCCCCGTCCAACTGTCCCGCCCGCCCAGGACCCACCACCACCTCCGCTTCTCCAGCACCGTCCACGCAATCGCCTCCATCCACATGGTCGTCAAAGCGCATTTTACCCATTTGCATTTGCATTTGCCGATGCCCAGGCCGAGGAGTAGGCCTACACATCGTCCTGCTGCTGCTCTTGCTGCTCCTTCCCTGCCCCTGGTCGTTGGTCCTTGCCGAGGGGTGGTAGGTAGTGCCGGCCGGGTGACCGAGAGGGTGGTTCCCAGTGTTTTAGCATGCCGCTTTGGCCTGCGTTCAATAGCAATAGCAGCGAACGAACATTTCTGACGTTTGACCGAACTTTGTTGCTGTTGTTCCAGTTGCTGCAACTGCAGCTACAGCTGCAACTGCGAATGCAGCTCTCCTCCGCTCCTGTTGCTAATGGCAAACTGGAGGGGAGTAATAGGCACATTTATGCTCCATTCTGGGCCCCATGCTACGACCTCGCACAAGGCAGTCTCTTATTCTGTAACTCCGTACGCAAACGAATGTCAAAAGCACAAAAATTTCAACGAGGATAACAGGCATGGACGCATGCTAATCAGGACAATTAACTTAATAGCAGTATGTATCCATCTGCTAGGGCGTGCGATGGGTTTAGCGAGGATAAACTACAAAATAAGTAAAATATGCGATGAGAGAATAGAGCAGGGAACTCTTTGTTAAGAATAAAACGAACTACACGCTTAAAAACTGAATACATCTTAAATTAATTAATAATAAAATATTTTAAAATTAGAGAGCTAAAGAAAAACATTATTTTATCCAAATATAAATTTATATATTTTCTATTTAACGCGTAATTCAATGGTCGTAGCTATAAATGTTTCTTATCAACAAAGCAACTGATTTAAATAATAATTGATATCCCCACTAAGGTAATATGATCATGTTTAGGCTTAGATATATTTAAATTCTTAGTTGCATGTCCCGGATTGTCTGGAATCTTGCTGCCAGCCTTTGCGTACACATTTTGCTGCTTCTGAATCACTTTGTCGGGCACTCCCACTCATCGCTAACCACAGGGTTCCGCCCAATGGGCACCTGCACTCCAATAAGGCAAACTTATCCACGGCAAATGCTAGATTCTCGTTCACCTCCCCTTGGCTTCCGTTTCGATTGCTCTGGTCCGCATCTTTTGCTTTTCCCTGGCCAGTGCCTTGAGCGTTTTCCTTTTGCTGAAATGGAATACACTCCATCGGTGGCTGCAGTTTTCCTAGCCTAACGTCCTTTTTTTTTTTGCTATCCCATATGCATCAAATTTTATCTAAAATCTAACTTTACCTCACATCGTACCGATCGTGAAGGTCACGACACAGAATTCAACCTGAAATGGTTCTGTTATTTTATGGTTAACGAAGAAGGTCCCAGACTTAGGGGAGAAGGTACTGATAGGCATGACTTTAAATAATTTAAAGCCGAGAAGCCCAGATTATTTCTGTCTGAATAATCTTTCACAACAAAACCTTTCAGATTCTTGGTTAGCATCAGCACCAAAGCTGATTTAAGTATTTAAATATTTCAGAGATCTTTGTAGTGGAAGTATATGCGTAAAGGCTTGTCTCAATATAGGCCTTGAAAAATCGAGAATCTAGTTAAGCTTAACCACACTTCTTAATATGAATGATTGTACTGCATGAGTATAGTAAGCTTCGGCTCAACAGCTAGCCTTTCTTTTTTAATTCCAAAACAAACTGCCAAAATACAGACTAAGCTTATCTACCACATATGATCAGATATTTGTAAATCAATATCCAGATTAGGTTGTAGGTTAATAACAACAATATCGAATTCTGTTCGATTGTTTATTATTTATCCCAACTGAATTGAAATTGGATGCTCAGTGAGTTACGGCAGTCAGCTGCCGTTGATGTTGAAATTTGCAGCAATATGTCTTCAAGATACTGTCAATTCCACAGAACGAACGCAGCAACTGAAAAAAAGAAGGACTGTTTGCCTACGAAAATTGTGTCTCTCTGGCATTCTCAGCTTCCTTTCCCCATTGACGTTTTTTCTAAGGACCTTCGGATCCTTTGTGCCACATTTTCCTTCAATCCTTCGTTGCTATTCCTATTTCCTACCTCGTTCGTTCCATTTCTTTGCATTTCCATGGCTACTTTTTTATGTTCTACGAGTATCTGAACCCGGTGCGTACGGCCGATGACTGACTTCGTTCCGTGGGATCACACTACTACTACGTCGGCCATAAAAAGCTACTACGAGTGTGTACTACCGCTGTACCCCTGTTTTTTTTTTGTTCCTTTTTATTTGTTTGCCAAAAGTCAGGGGCAACAAAGAAGCAGGAGGAACAAAATAAAGCGTGACGCTCGTTCCATCAAAGTGGAAGTCGCGGCCTGAAAAAAATCCCCGAAAAAAATGAGGAAAGTCTAGAAAAAAGCTAGGAAAAGCCGGGAAACGAAAGAAGAGCAAAGGAAACTAAGGAAAAGCGAAAATCCACGCACAAAGTGGCAAACGGAAAATAACAACAAACAGCACAGCGGCCGCAGAATGCAAAAGCAACAGAGACGGCAGATACACGGGCGACAGAGAGAGCAAGCCTTTTGCATTATGGCCAAAAATCGAACTGGAATTTGTGCAATTTTTTGCTCAGAGCTCCCTGTTGTTGTTGCTTTTGGTCAGCTCTGCTGTGTGGCTATCATTGCGTTCGTTTCATTTTTTTTTTTTTTTTTGCTTTTTCGGCAATGGGGAAGTGGGCGGTGGGCGGTGGCTGGTCGGCCTGGCGGCCGGGCCTCATGCATTTTCCGTGTTTCGTATTGTGCGCAAAATAAATTGGCAAACAAGCGAGCAGGCCAGAAAGAGATGGGCCCGGCGAGAGCGAGAGCGAAAGCGAGATGGAGCCTGGTCAATGGCAATACATACATGACATCCAGCTCGCACATAGTCCCCAGTGCATTGGTGTGCAGGGCAGCTCCTCGTGTACCTCCTGTTTTCCCGACTGCATTTTGGTGTGTGCCGCCCCCTCCTTCCACTGCCGCCCACTCCGGAGTATTGCATTTTGTGCGTCTGCTGCGTGCTGTGTCCCTCTGCAGCCACTTCCGCTCCGCGTCCACGCCTCCTTCTTATTTTCCTGGCCAGCGAAATAGGCTGCGTCGCCGTTGCTGTCGCTGCCACCATTTTCGCCAGCGTCGCCGTCCATGTCCACGTTTTTCCGCCCACACACCCACTCCATGGTCCACTTCCACTCCATTCCCATCCACAAGTGTGACGCAACGAAGCCTCCCCAACGGCCCACCCGCTCCACTCCACTCCAATCGCGCCTTTTCCCCGACTTTTCCCCACGCATGTATTGCTGCAGCTGCCTCTGTCCTTGTTGTTTTTTCGGTCGCTGCGTTGGCTGGCGCAATTTTTGCACTGCCTTTTGTGCACAGTGGGACGAGGGAAAGCTATATTTGTTTTCTGTATACAAATTTAATTTAAATCAGATGTTCACATGGTGCGAAATCTGTTGTGCAAATTTTGAAACAAACCATTAAACAAGAGAATCGATTTTTTACATTTTACAATATTTAACTAAACAATTGGTCAACTTTATAGCAGAACTCACTAAAAGTTCGCACAAACCCGGTACCAAAAAAACCCCTCAGTTTGACTCTTTCAATCTTTCTTTAATGAGACAAAGATATTTTGAGCATGAGCTTGCATTTTTTTCCGACTTCCACGATTTACCTGCAATGTACAACCAAAGCAGCAACAATACCTTATATGTTTCCTTCAGTAGCAAACAAGAGCTTTTTTAATGGCACTCTGAGAGAGCTTTGCATTAAACTAAACAGAATCACAAGATAAAGCAATCATAAATATGATCATAATCAATGTATTATTAACTGAAATCTAATGTTAATTAGCAATTAAGTATTATAGTGCTATAGAATTTCAACCGTAAATTAAATAGAATATTTGCATACTTAATTCCCTTTGAGGTAAGCAAATGACTCTCATTACCACTGTGCGAACCCAATCAGCAGTTGGGCCATATAAAACGATTGGAACACAGCGCGACACTGGTGCTGCTATTGCCACTGTTGCTGCTGCTCCTGCTGCTCGTGCTGCTGCTGCTATGTGTGCCAGGCAAAAGGCCAAACGCATGTGTGGCCAGGATCCCAGCTGCCCCCCCGTGCTCCGCTCCGTTCTGCTCTGCTCTGGTCCTATGTGCAGCACTACACAGCAGAGCTCAGGAGCTCGGGACACAGGACATGGTACATAGGGAGCGAGCGAGAAGGAGACTAAAAATCGAACAAAAAGCTCGGACGAGTGAATGAAACGAGCCTATGTATGCAGGCTGCCACTGCACATGAGGGCAAAAACCAAGCCAGCGAGTGTGTGTGGACACGAACATGGACGGGGATGTGGAATGGAGATGTGGATAAGGATGGGTAGATGGGGTGATCCGGATGGAGGCACTTGCCGTGTAGAGGTGGGGGGCCTACGCATCGGTAGCTGGACTGGTGGCTACCTCAAACGCATCGAATGCGCATGGAATCGAAGTCTAACGTTGATTGTATTATATTGGCAGAGTTCAGAGCATTCAGGCCGACCCAGCCCCACCCGCCTGCACCGGCACCGGCATCAGCTTCAGTCCCAGCCCCAGCACAAGCCCGTGCCGCCCACCTGCCCCATAACTCTGGTTGTCCATCAGACATCAGTTGAACGGCGTGCACTTAAATGCCAGAGTGTGCCTGCGTGTGTATCTGGAGGATGTGCCCCCCTCAGGCAGGCGGCCCACAACACACATGCAGCAAATTGAATAAACTCTCAAATCAAATTTTTCTCCATTTTGCCGAGAGAAAGAACTTTGACTGACATGCAGCAGCAGCAGAACCAGCAGCAGCAGCAGCAGAGTCGTATGTAGGCGGTGCCATCTGTGCTCTGTGTGTATCTTAGCCATTTAAAGGGTCAATGAAATGCAAAAGTCGGCAATGATTCGGGCTCCCAGTCCGAGCCCTCTGAGTGCTCTATTGTGTCATCTTGCATTTTCACTGCCTGATGGTTTTTAGTTTTCCAAAATATTGCCCCTCATTCAATGCGGAAAACTGATGGATGGGGTAGGGAGTTTTATGGTCATTGATTTAGCTGAACAAATATATTTGTCAGCTTGGGTTGATGTTGCTTGACCTTTGTTCTTACGAGAATAATGTTTTTAAAATAAGTTTAGATGAAAAGAGAAAGGCAAGTCCGGGCAAACAAGTGAAACTGTAACTTTAATAAAGGATTTTTTTTTAAGTTTAAATTTATCACAAACCTTGTAGCTTTTTTGGAATGTTCATTGGTTACCTCACTTTGATTAGGTTTTATCCGTGAAAAATGTTTGTTTTTAATTCGATACTTATACTTAAAGCTTGAACTACTGGTTAAAACTTTCCTGTATAAATCAGAATAAGCTAATTTTGAGGCATTTTAAATACTTTAAGCATTGCAAAAGATTAATTGCTTTATGCACTTATTAAGCGTTTGGTTTGAGGTCAGCTCTTTAATTAATCGATTTTGCATCAGAAATTCAGGACTTTAAGTATCCTTTTGTTCCAACTCAATGCTTACGCTCTCTTTGGCCAACCAGGCTCACCTGCAATTTTGGCACTGCTCACACCTTTAGTCAATGAACCCGAACGGAATTGTTGTTAAAGCTAGGGGGGCTGAAGCAGGACGGTAGAGTCTATGCAAACACAAAGGCGAGTCCTTGCTCCGGTGCAGACACAGACAAAGAAATAAAGCACACATTTGCAGCCGTTTTTCGAAAGCCGCAAAGTAAAGACAAAAAGTAAACAAAACACTTTTACCTTCATTAAAATTAGGTTTAAATATTACTCCCTTTTCCCTCGGCATTCGGATGTTGTCTCTGACGACTGACCTGACGCCTCCTTTCGTGCATTTGTGGGGGCTTGCGCCTGAGTTTGTTCAACTTGTTTGGAGGTCAAATTACGAGAGCAAGCCACAGCATTTTACCAACTTTGCAACGCTCTCTTGCCCCCTTCCCTCATTCCTGGTCACATTTAAAGCCGAAAAATGTTATATATGCATGAAATGGAGCAAAAGTTGTAACAACATTTTCTCCAGTCTGGAGAAAGGGTTTGTTTTTTCGGAGGGTGCGGTGTGGGGATGAGGATATGGGGGCTCAGTCTCACACAGTTTGTGAATATTGTTTGAATTTTGTTGTGTGCTCCGTTTGAAGGTCAAACCATTTCGCTTTTTGGCCACAAAATTGTTTTTATACTCGACGTTCGAGGAAACTTTTCAGTTGCCTACTTTCGGGCAACTTGACCTAGTCCATCCAGAGTTGTTTGCTGCCAAAAAGTTGTGTTTTTATTGTCAGTAAGAGGAGGGGCATTCCCCAGAGATAGTTTCGTCTGCTCGGGTTCGGGCTAGACGGGAGAAAGCCACCTATTAGTCTGATATAATTTAAAATTGCTTAAAAAATGTTGATTTTAATTTGGATGATTAAGGAGTTTTTTTTTAAATATTCTGCGAATCTGAGAAGCTTTTATATATTAATTTATTCAGTAACTTTCAAGCTCAACAATTAACTCTAAAAGTTAATTTTTTAATATAAGTTTAAATATAAGTTGATAAACAACATACTTAGGGCGCTTATATTATTGATAAAATTATTATACTCACATTTCATGGGGTATTCAGCTATGTAATATTTGTTTTTATAATTCCTAAAACCTTAACGACATTTAACTAAATGAATCCTAATCACTGCTTTATATTTTTCTAAAATAATCATGGATTCAAAGTTACCTTTTCCAGGTTTGAAATATTCCTTTATTTCTTCAACTCTTCAAAGACACATTTTATTTTATTATTTCTTATCCACCCATACATTACACATTTAACTCAATATTGGGCAAAAACTCCTTACAGTAAATCATCTGTTATTTTATTTGCAATGTAAATGACCTTGTATAGTACAAAGATAACCAAGATTCATTGCAATCCTCGTGCTCATCCTCACTCAACATGGCCTGGCCGGCAACAAGTTCTCCCTTAGTCGATGCTACGCACACACTCTGTCTAGTACAATTTCCGGCTTGCACATTTTATGCAAGTTATATAAAATGCCAAACTAAACTGTGTGCCACCCAGAACTTGACACCACACCCACAAGCAGCGAGGAGAACGCAGACGAGGACACACAGGACGACGAGGAGGATGGCCGAGCTTTGGCTTTTTATATTTTTCTCCTTCTCGTCGTTGTCGTTGTCGCCGTCGTCGTCGTCGTTTTCGTATTTGGCAAAGATAAAGTTTTGTAATAAAAATGTCTGCTGGCAGACACAGGCTGAGGTCAGGGGTCGGAGGAGAAAGCCATCCAGCCGAGCAGACTTTCTGTCTAGCACTTTCGAGCCCGAAGTGTGTCAGCAACTTTGCCACGTCCTCGACATGGTCGTCGTCGTCGTCGTGAACGTGTCCTTGTCCTTGGCCCACACACCAGGATAGACGTTTTTCTATATACATATAAAGGCAAACATTTATATATAGATATATATAAATATTTTGGGGGAATGGGTAACGAACTTTCGCTTTAGTTTGCGCTGCTTTGCATTTCCCATGAAGACAAATATTGAGAAACTTGTTGGGAGTCTTTCTTTCAGTCCACCTACGGCTATTTAGGTCAGTTAAAGCCTTAAATTTATTAACATTTCCCCCCAGATCAGCGATAAAAGTCAATTGTTTTAAACACATTTTATTTAAATTGGTATTTTTGGTTGATTTAAAATTTCGCTTTAAGAATTCCCCTTTTTAGTATACAAGACTTGTTCAAATTGATCTAAATTCTCCCACGGATTAACTTAGTGTGGATGTGGGTATAAATGTCGAGCTTGTACTAAGTTTAGTATGTTTCACAATCATTTTAAATACGAAATTTGTTGGTTTTTGTTGTCAATGAGTACGAGTATGCTGCTGTGCTGTGTATTATAAATATTTTGTGAGACACCCTTAAGACCTTATGCATCTTTTAGAGCAGCCTAGCACCGTTCGGGGAGACTGCCTAAGGACGCGTTACGATTCGTTGGTATGAATGTGATTTCCCTTTGTGTGATGAGAGTCTACAACATGCGAGTGATATGCTTCCGATAATTATTAAATTACAACGATATGCACGTAAAATCGCCTATTAAAAATGCTAATACGCTACAACTAGGTGAAAGGCCCCCGATAATTAAAGAATAGCCCAAGAACCGCCTCTACGCCTTGCGCCTGATGCCGATCAGGCAGAGCACGAAGAAGATGATCGTCCAGCCCAGCATGACCAGGAAGCCGTTGTATACCTTGGCGTTGGTGATGCCCCAGCCCTTTTCGATCACGTTTCGGGCCGATATGGAGGGTATGGTGAAGGGCAGCACCATCACCAGGTCCTGCAGGAACTGTGGCATGCTCTCCAGGGGCCAAAGAAGTCCTGCGAGGATGATCGACACAATTATTTGGCATGCCTTTAAGAAATGAACCCTCATAGCACTTACCACAGAGAATAATCATGGGATAGAAGGCGCCGGTGGCCACAAAGTTGGCCTCAGTATGCGATTTGCAAAACACGGATATGAAGAGACCTAGTGCGGGTAGTTTTTAGTAGTTTCAAACAGATCAAAGTCAAATAAAAGCTCCCTCTTACCGAACAGCATGCCGCAGAAGGCCGTCAGCGTTAGCAGCCCAATTAGTGTCAATGTATCGCCGTTGTTGTAGGTGTCGAAGACCAGGCCAATGTACATGATCACCTCAAAGGACTGCAGGGCCATAATAATCAGCTGGGTGAGGAGATGGGCCCAGAGCATTTCGGTGGCCGAGACACCTGCCAGAAGAGTTCGATCCCAGATGCCGTCCATGCGCTCCGAAATAAACACCGCTGCCGTCATCAGAGTGGCCAGGAAGAAGACCATGCTACAAGACAATCGAATGGGGTTATTGCTTTCAAATCAAAAGTCAGAGCTGCGAGAAGTAATGCAGATTTTTCCGAATCGAATCGAGGAACCAAAAAATGGATAGCGGTGAATTTGAACACATCAGCTCATAAAATGACAGAAACATAAACATGTAAGCGGAGACTCGAATGTTATCCATCGCGTGGATACCGTACTCACGTCATGACCACACCAGGGGCACAATACTGCTGGAACTCGATGTCCGTGCTGCCGAAGATGGGCTCCTGGAACTGAACGGGCAGGTCCACGATGGCCGAGGAGACATTACAGTCCCGGACAACGCTGCGCATGAAAGTGGCGAACTTGTCGCGCAGCTTGCGCTGCATAAAGTATGCCACTTGCTGGTCTGCGGAATAGATCTCGATAGATTTTAAAGACTTCGCCCCCGGCCCGCTCTTACCTGTCATATCGATGTGGATGCTCAGCTCAGCGTAGTCCACGGCACCGTCGCTAGCATGAATTCCGTCCTCCATCACAGACCAGATCGATTCGCTGAAGTTGTGGGCAAAGTACAGGTAGCCCACGGTCATGGCCTTCTTGGCATCGCTAAGGGCATCTGCCTCATTGGAATAGTACTTTCGCGTGGCCACGTCATCGCCCAGTTCGCGGATGTATCTGCAGGACAGCTTGTTGAACTGACAGCTCTCGCTGTCCGCGTCGTTGTAAACTGTGACCAGACTCTCGTTGAAGCACTCTCCGTAGCTCTCCACCTCGCCGGAGTACACTCCGATCTCCAGATTCGTGGGCGTCTTGCCAATGGCAAGATAAAAGCATGTCAGTTGGATGATGGGAAACAGTAGCATGAAAATGATACCCCTGAAAGAGGAACATTATATATTATATTTATAATATTTATAGGTAAATTCCTTCCCAAAGGAAGGGGCTTTTGATAGCAAGATTTAAAATTTAAGCTACATTAACTACTTCAACTTACGAGGGCTGCCTGAATAGTTGCACAAAGTTCTTGGTCATCAGCGCCTTGACTCTGCCCTTGGTGGTGAAGAACACCTTTTTGCGGTTCTCGCTGGGAGGCTCCTCGAACGGAATTGGTGGCTTCTCCGGTGTGGTCGGCTCATGCGTGTCTATGACCTCGGGAGGCAGAACTGCCGTCGGCAAGGCCTGGTTCTTGTTGTGATCCATGATCTGGGCCAGCTCGTCCTCGTTGCCCTGTCGCTGACTCAGAATGAGGAAGGCATCCTCGATTGACTGAGTGCCGAACTTGATCATAATGTTGGTGGGTGTATCCTCCGCCAAGAGCACGCCATTGCGCATGAGGCCAATCTTTAAGAAGGTTAAATTAAGTTACAAATCAAAGTAATTTCTAGATTTCAGATTTCTAGACTTACACAATTGGCCTGCTTGGCCTCCTCTATATAATGGGTAGTAATGATCACAGCCAATTTGCTATTTCTGGTAGTCTCCACGAGAAAATCCCAGATTCTGAAAGGCAATAAATCGAATGAATTTCGAGGCAATTGGATATCTAGATTTTGTGTCACGCACTTCTCACGCAGCATTGGATCCAGTCCCACCGTCGGCTCGTCCAGAATGAGGAGCTCGGGGTCGTGGATCATGGCGCAGGCGAAGGAGAGTCGACGCTGCTGGCCCCCGCTGCACTGCTTGATCATCTGTGTGGCCGGCGGCAGCTGCAGCAGCTCCTTGAGCAGCTTAAACTTCTCCCGGATGCGATCGTCCTCCAGGCCGTAGATGCGGCCAAAGTAGAAGATCGTCTCCTTGACGGTCATCTCTTCCACGAGGGCGATCTCCTGGGGCATGAAGCCCACGCGGGATCCGGGTACGCCGCTGCCGGGCTCTCCTGGCTTTACGCCCAGCACGGAGACTTCGCCACCATTGAGGCACCGCTGGCCAACGATGCAGGAGAGCAGGGTCGTCTTGCCGCAGCCAGAGGCGCCGAGCAGTCCGTAACTGATCGGGAAGGGAGAGAAGAAAGTTGAAGACGGGCGGACTCGCATTTCGAATGCCACTCACATGGAGCCACGCATCACGTTCATATTCAGCTGGTTGAGCACAATCTTGGGATTCGATTTGGAGCCATAGTACTTATAGCCATTCCTCACTTCAACGGCCGCCATCTTGAGTTGTGAGCTGGAATAATTATGAAAACGTTCTTGCATAAATCAACTATAGGCAAGGGCTTGAAACGGGGGTAGAACTGAAGCTTATAATAGATCCCAATCAATATTTTAACAGAGTCATTTAAGTGGCTCACG
Organism: Drosophila tani; assembly: GCA_008042535.1. Taxonomy (NCBI): domain Eukaryota; kingdom Metazoa; phylum Arthropoda; class Insecta; order Diptera; family Drosophilidae; genus Drosophila; species Drosophila tani. The sequence goes on along the minus strand of VNJO01003719.1, from coordinate 100,299 downwards.
TGTCTCCATCAATGTACAGGTTTCTAGCAAATTTCCTTTAACGTTATAGGAATAATCAAGCACAAGGCAGATAAACTCGTTTTACAATTAAACGCCAATTGAGTACAATGTCTTGCGATGAGGGCCCCCCTTTTGCTATTTACCTGCCTACGCTACTAAGATCTTCATAAATCATTTACGTCAACAATCCGCATTTTCTCGATTTGGTTATGTATTTTATTGATTCGCCTGCCTTTATGACATGCACGTGCCGAGGCGCCCAAAGCACTTGTCCGGTCCATAATTTATTTTGGGTTTGCTATATGTATTCTAAGTACTTGCTAATTAGCCAACTTGGCGCATGGCTGAAGATGAAACAAAATCTGTGAATTCTAAGTGCCAACTAAGCTAAGATTTGTGTGGTTCAATGGCCCCCTCATATAGAACGTGTGATAATTTGTCATAGAACATGGTCAAACTACCAAACAATTGATTATTACCAGAACTTGCAAATAAAACTTCACAAAAGACCGGTTTAACAGGGATCCGATTAAATCGCTTAATTTCACTGTTTTCCATTTGAAATGCGAGAGCAATTTTCGCTCTCTTGAGAACGCTTGCTCTCCAGAAAGATCTTTTTCGCATGTTTGTATGTACCTTACACTTTCTGGCTCTTTTTTACACGCTTTGCCTGCAATATACAAGCAAAGAAGCAACAAAAGCTAATAAGCTGTTCAGTCTGGAAGATCTTTGCACTTTTTTCTGTTAGAATACAATTGAGGGAAATTACAAGAGATACAAAATATAAACCAAAGATACAAAATGCTCTAAAGCAGACCGCTTTTAAATTTCATTCCGTTAATTCTTGGAAGCGGAACCGAAAAAATATATGGGTTTCTCTGATTATTACACAACTTTCGATACATCATAAAAGGAACTTGGTTCTTACAAATAATCGCAACAGCAGGTCCCAAGTCTTTGTGAAAAAATATGCATTAAAGTAACAGCAGAAAACAATAGTAAATTGCTTGGAAAATTGATGACTAAACCTTAACTGCATTCGCATTGACAGATACTTAGCGAATTTACTGACTTGACAGATATTCGCGATATAAATTGTGTAAACAAGGGAAAGAGTTTCCAGGCAGGCATTTTTCATTTCACACCTTAGCTAATCTGGGTAAGTCACAAGTCGCCGAGAACGCTGAGTCGGCGAGACACACGGAACGGAACCTCAGATGAAGAGTCACAGAAACGTCTTGAATAACAATCGTATACTATATGTACCTGCGGATCAACGTCAGTACCAATGCACTCAGAATAAGCAAACACCTCGCGAACTGGACTGTAAAGGCACAAAAGTAAATATGAATTGAGAAAGGGGTCCAAGGGGCACAGGTGAAATGTAAGTCTTGAATACGAGGAGGAGCGCGTCAATTCGGTGACGAGGGAAAAACAAAGCAAAACGTGAGAAGAATCGCAAGTATATGGATGACATCTAAATGTTCACGGATATCAAGGGCTTAGCAGAAACCTAAATGTATAAATTTAAGAAGCAAATGTTACTCATTGTGTGACCTCTTTTTAAATTTGGAAATTCCAGCAATTAGACTTGAATTTAAATTCTACAATCCCATGTGGGCGTCACGTCAGTCAGTAATAAGATTTTAAATGGGTTCTACCAAGTAGAATTGCATTGTTTTCGAGTCTATCATTAGGAAGTACATGGTAATTATATTTTATTACCCCTTTTCTTCTTTCCCAAGCGACTAGAAATTCCTTTCGCAAATAAACATATATAGCAGAGTAGCTCCAGTGACCTCGCTAATCAGACTTTGACCCACTTAGAGTGCCAACTCATGCTTTAGTCTAGAGCCAAAAATAAACTAGTTACTTCACTGCAATCGTATCTATTTATCTCTCTCGCTTATGTATCTATCTTGGCATATATCATACATATGTACATAATCCAATGCGCCGGCGAAACAACAAAAATAAACAATAAAGTTTAAAAAAAAACGCAAACAAAAAGCGCCCATAAAGCGTTCGAAAGTAAAACCCAAAAAGAAAAAAAAATATAAACGCTTACCCAAAAATTAAATTGAGTAAGGTTAGTAACACACAGTCGTGGTCATAACTTGATGCCTTGTTTTTGAGGTTGTTGCTGTGTTTTCATTGTTGTTTGCTTAACATTGCAGCAGATGACGCAAAGGACAACAATTTCAGCATGTTATTTTTTCGGTTTTTTTTTTACACATTTTTTTTTGAGCCGAGTCGAACGACAGGCGTAAACAAGTGTGTGGCGCAGGTTGTGTATAATTAAAGACCTTTGACCCAGTACGCCTTCGGTCGCTATGCTCATTTTAATACATAAATATTTGGATACGGCAACTCCTTGGATTTTTGTGTTTTATAAGAAAAGAGCAGTACAAAAAATACTTTAGTCCATATTTTATATAGGCAACTGTAAAACATTAAAAGTATAATAATAATAGAGTGCCTCAGACAATGAGTGTCTGCTTAAATATAGGCAAACTAATAAAACTGAAATAAAAAAAAAAAATCCGAAATAATGCACAGAATAAATCCCTTTATATTCTCAAGTTTTACAAATAGAATTTACACATTTTTTTTTAAATTGTTAAAATATTTCCCAAATATTAAATACAAAATTTTAAGTTTATTCTGCAATTCAGATATAAAATTCCCTTGCAGATATCGGACCATATTCCTCGACCAACACCTGCCATAAAAGATATGAAAAAAAACCCAAAATGATTAACAAAACAGAAAAAAACACCGAGAAGCGGCAAAACAACAAGCAAGCATCAAGGTTGCCAACTGGTTAACGGACCGCCGCTGCCGCTGCTGCTGCTGCTGACGTTGTAACTCAATTGCGAGCGGTTCCAAAAATCAGTGGCTTAATGGTTTATCGATGTCTTGTTGCCGTCGCTGCCCTCCCTCGTGTATGCAGTCGCAGTTTATTTGCCAATGTTTTGCAATGTTTGCAATTGAGCCGCGGCGGCGGCAGCGTCGGCGGCCATGAGCCGCTTAGAAAAGAGCGACAGACCCCCAAATTGCTTTCTCAGCGCCAAGAACACACCGCCTCGAGCATGGCCAATGGGGTAAATTATTATTACCACCGAGGGGGCGTCCCCTCGGCCCCTAAGAGCCAAATGGCCAGCGAGTTAGCCGTCGCCTTGATGCAGTTAAATGGCTTATTCAACAGGCCTGAAATATCAGCAACTAGGCAGCACCAAGACCCAATCCGATCGCTCATCGCAGTGTTAGTGGGTATTTAGTTCGTGCAACATGTTGCATCTACAAGAGCAACACCAGCGACTCGCTCTCTCTCTGGCCAGTTGGTTGCTAGTAGCTGGTAGTCGCCAACTGCTTCCTTCTTATTTGTCGACTCTTTTTCGGTTTTCTTCTTTCTCCTTCATCGTTTTTGTGGCATGGCCACTTCTTATATAATGCCACAACAATCATTTCGGTCAAACTGCAACGGCAACAGCAACGGCAACGGCGGCAGCAACATATCCACAACAGCTGTCTGCCTCAGTTTGTGCGGACGGTGTTTACATCATTCACTCTTGGACAGAGTCGGCAGTTAACGTTTTAGCTGAGCTTTAAAATAAAACTGATGAATTATGAATCTAGAGTTAAATTCAAATCTAATTCTGAATATTTAACGCAACTTAAAAGTAATCTCGTAACTTTAAACCTATTAGCAAAGCTACTAAACTAATAAAAAAGTAAAGATATAATTCCAGCCATGATTGAGTTAGCTCTTTTTTTTATGTCCTTACAACACTTAGTAAGTGACTAGGCATAACAGGTCTTGTCCATCCCATTTTATGATTTTTGCTTTGTTTTTGCTAATTTTCGTTGGCTCATTGCATGCGCTTGTGAGTTTCTGCCTTTGATTATAATTTTTGTACTTTTCATTATATGTTTTGTCCTAGTCGCTGTGTTTTACAGTCAGTTAAGCGGGCTTTGTTGCTTTTACCTCTCTCTCATTGCAGTTTTGTGTGTCACAGTACTTTTTGCAACCATTTTGTCCCCCTTATATTTCTGGCGTCATTGGATAATATTAGCAGTCGGTGGAAATTATTGTGCCAATGTTAGGAGTGTGAAAAATAAGTGAGTTATGTAAAGCGACAAAGAGGAAATGCACAAATACGGCAAGATGCAAGTCTTACCATGCACCTGGCTAAATCAATTTGATTGTGCTTTCCCAACTCCCACTAGATACCGAAAATAAGCAGAAATCATTGAGAGACAGACTGAAAAAGATAAAATGGAGGGAATCTGTTGCAATATTTTGCATTGCTTAACCTCAGCTCGGCACAGACGGAGCTCAGTTCAGGTCTTGGTATATGCTCTTTACACACATAATTTTTCTTTCGTTGACTTTTTGGGAAAAGCAAACAAAACATAAAAATATAAAAATAATGTTAGCTGCCGGTTAGCTTTGGGCTTCCATTTAATATTATTGGTCACAGTTTTGTTTTTGTCGAAAATAAATTCGATGTATTTCGATAATATTTTTGTACTTGGCTCGTGGCAGAAGAGCTTCTTGTTTTTACTTTAATTTTCTTGAATTTTTTTTTTAACACAACCCGAACTACACGCACACATAAAGGCAGTCATGCTTCGCGGCAGTCCGCTCAAGTTTGTGTCTTAAGTCTTTCGTTTTTCTTTTTCTCCTCGTTTTATTTGTGTGAGTTTTCCCCAAACGATAACGTTATTTTATGCGTCGAATGCGTAAAATGAAAACCGAATTAACTATTTCATAGTTCACAAAAAATACGGAAAATCGTATAGACAGGATATATTTTCCGAGGTAAAAAAGGTTTATATTTCCGAAATGTTCTCACTTTTAGCTCACGCAGACACTTTTTAACATTTTTTTAAACAGCAATATTATCCACTTTTCAACTCTTTAACCGTACCGTATTTAGCGAGTGAGTTTTCCTCGATTTTCCGTTGCTGCAACTCTCTTCTAGCTTATCGTGTTGCGCACGCGCGCTTTCGGTGTTGCAATTTTTGTTGTGACCTGCTGCTGCTTTTTCGTTTTCTTTGCTTTTCGCCGATTTTCAAGAGTGGCTTTTTCCGTTTTTCTTTCGGCGGTCTCTCGCGCTCGGCTGAATCTCCGCTGGCCACAAGTGTCGCTTGCGAGCTCCGTTTGTCGACTGAGCCCAGCAAGTGCCGGATCGCGTACTCGCAAGCTCAACCCAAGCCCAAGCCCAACCCAGCTCAGCTTGGCTCGGTCGCTCAGCTCTCAGCTTTTGGCGGCGGCAGCGACGCTTTTGAAGCGGTACAGAAATAAAAAAAAAAGTTTAAATGTATGCGAATTTTTTTTGCCGCTTCCTTGGCAAATAAGTGTATGAAAAAATGAAGATAGATTGCTTGAAATAAAATTATTAATGCGGCACAACGCAGCACTTTTTTCTAGCTACTCGTTTTTTGTGTCTGGCGGCTTTTTTCCCTATACGCAGGCTGTTTTAAATATATAAATATACTTAGGCGTGTATTTTTATATATATCAAGACTGACTCCTAAAGCTTCCTTTTAATGGATAAATCGGGTACTATTTATTCTACAATATCATGACTTCAAGATAAAGTTCTCTGGGTTCATTAAAGTCGCTTGGTAAATTATCCCTTTTGTCAACTCAAATGGTAATGTATAGTTTATCTATCATTTTATTTCTATGGGCCAAAGGTTTAGATCTAGTACTTGATTAAATAAATTAATAAATATGTGTTGTTGCTATAACCAGATCAACAATCTATTGACTCTAAAACAACTTAATTATTCCTTTTATCTACTTGCAGGTATGTAAATATTGCTTAGAAACCAGTGTTTGTATAACAATTATTATTCTGCGGTGAGTTCGATTTTAAATATGTCAGTTAATTGCGCATTAAAATTGTTATATTCGGTTTAATCGTTTGAACATTCCTTGTATATTCTCAATTCTTTTTCATTTATTGTTTAATTATTGTGAATATTATTTTTAATAAATTTAAGTGAAAACGAATGAATATACATTTCAGATACTTGTAGTCCATTTCCGGGTTCTGTTTTTATAAAAATATCATTGCATGATGTCTTATCAAGATTTTAGTTCAGCTTCAAATAGTTGTATAGTTTCCATGTCATTACCGTGTTAATTCGAGTAGGAATATAAATTACCGTCTGCACATTTCTCACGAAGCTTCATTTAACTAAATTATTATGTTTAATTCGTAATTTCGCGGCAACCTTTGGATATGTGAACCAAAAGTCCAATATACGCAAGTCAACTTGCTTCATTCTGTTCTAACAAAATTTAAAACTAAAGAGTTTCAGAAGCCAAACTTCAGTTTAATTATTTTAGAAGGCAGTTAGGAGCTTAATGGTAAAAGTACTTTTAAATTGTCTCGCAAAAATAGTAATGACAGAGCATAAAAGCTTAATGGCTTAGTAACAAAAACAAAAATAATAAAGTTCAAAATATAATATACTCTGACAGCTACTTAAACTCAATCAAAGGTTAATAAATGTAGAAATAGACAGAAATGCAATTAGAAAAAGCTTCTTATCTTGATTTAGTATCGGGTGCAAGCCTACTGTAAATCTTTAAAGACTTAAGCCATATTAGTGATTGTATTTATTAATCGTTTACTTAATTTTACGATACCCCTTCTGCCTAATCAAATGTAACACTCAATTTGGCCAATTCGCGAACAATTTCCTCACTGCAAACCCAATTTCTGATATATGTTTCGATTCAATCTACATACAATTAACCCATTTGCTAACCATTTAACCCCAATTTATCACATTTTGGGTTTTCGAGATGCTGCTTTTCGCTTTCTTGCTTCGCTCTCTTGCACAAGTTCGCAAAAAAAAAGTTAAACTAGTAACAAGTCTAGGAGTATACAAATTGGTTCGAAGCACTGGGCTTTGTCCATTGTCTTACTCAAGCATAAACTTTATGGCACTCAAAACAGGCTTGTTTGCTCACATTTCGTATATAGTTTGGGTTCGCTTGAAACATATTCGTTTCCATGCGAAACAAAAGAGAGCAAATCGAAGTTCAAGTCTCCTCATCCCGACTCATCTCTTATCTGGCTCATGCTCCGTCCTCTGGTCCCAGCCATTGGCTTTTAACATATTTTTTCGTGTTCAAGGCCGTGCGCTGGCGCTTTCTTTTACAATAGGCGACCTTGAAGCCGCGGCTTCGACTTCGGCTGCGGCGGCGACTGCGCAAGCGCGCTTGGCACTCGCTCTTAGCCTGGAGGGGGCCTACACTCAGAAAGACGGTGGTCTATAGCTTGACTTGTTTATTATTCCTCTTTTTATATTAATATCAATGTATAGGTAGTACTTCTTAAGGTTGTGTGAATTAAATAGACAAAAAGGCAGTCGGAAAATTAAGGAAAGTACTTAATTTATTTTCCCGCCTTGAGATAGCTGGGGTCATTATGGCCGTTTTAGTGGCCCTCTTTATCGCAGTGGCAGTATAGATTTTCACATTTTGGTATGCTCCAATGGCAGTGGAGGCGAAGGTCCTAACTTGGTGGGAACACCTCATTTCGATCGGCAAAGGTTTTTTGTTCTACTTTTTGTTAAGTGATTTTCCATATTTTCAAATGGTACATGTTAAATAGTTAAGTGAAATACAATTAAAGGAAAGTTGACACAAAAAGTAATGTAAACTAATTTGAATTGTTAAAGTAAAACAAAAAATTGTAGACAATGTCTCAAATACAATTTTTTATTGAATAATATTTTATTAAGGGTTTCTTTACTTTCTGTGTTACCTCTACCTCTAATTTATTTGTCTCCCTTTTGTAATTAATATTCATTCGAAAATTTAATTTCTTCGAGTGTCTGGATGGATTTCTCGGTGGCTCTGCAGTTGGCACGCCGCGGTCGTGCTGACGTTTGTTATCACAGAGAGGCAGTCGGTCAGCCGACAAATTAACCCACTTAGGGTGTGTTGAACGCGCCACTGCTCACCTGCCCGCCTGCTCACCTGCTCGCTCGCTCACCTGCCATCAGTCCCTCTTTTCGCTCTCCGCTCGATCGGGTTATTGATCAGGGCGGGCAAATGGCAACGTTTAGCCGCCGACTTGTAATTTTTCAGCTTAAACGCGAACCAAAAAATGTCGCAAACTTTGTTATTATTGTTGATTGTGCAATTGTTAACTAGTTCCCCCTACGCCATCCCAGAGCGTCTGAATATCAGCATTGGGTCTTTTGAATATTCCCTATCTAGAGTATGATTCATTTTATAAAACACTATGTGACCATAATTTAATAAATACAATTAAATTAAAACTATTAGATTATGACAATCAGAATAATTAGGTGAAATTCTAAATTAAATTTCAACCCTCTTTTCCTGCCTTTTGTATTTATTTTTACAAATATATTAAATCAATAATATATTTATAAATATATTTATTATAAGGGTATAAACTTGTGATTAGGGTGTTTAAAACTTTATCGTTGGCATGCAAAATGAAAATGCAAGTTAGTTCGCTTCTCTTAAAATTCCCACCTATTTCTCACTCTCTCTCTCAGAGCGCTTCATTCCAATATTTCTCTCTGCGAAGCTCTCTTGGCAATTGCAGCGAGGTTAAAGAGTTTTGTAATATTTATGGGTTTGTGGTGCCCATCGGGGTATTATTTCAATTAAATGCATTATTTAAACAAATAATGGATTTCTTAATATATAACTACACTCCACCTTTCCCAAACGATTATATGCCGTGTAAAACTGAATAAACTGGCCATAGAATTACAAGCAAATAATTCCCTTAGAAAACCCGACACGTTTTTCATTGCCTGCGATATTAATCGCGTATTACAATAATTAAGCTACAATTAAAAGCATTGCTAAATAAATGGATAACAGTCAGCAGCTTGAATAGCTTTCAACAATGACAAACTGTTGTTGTTCAGGTTAAATTTCGAAAATATTTTATGGTTGACATTTGTGCGGTTCAAGGTTGGGCTTTGCTTTTTGGCTGGGAACTGGGTTTCATTTACAAAACTGGGAATACGAAAAACTGTTAAGAGGATTTAAGTAAAATCATATAGTTGACCAACATCTATATTTCAGTTACCGTATATATTGTGTATATATATTTATTTGCAGTTCTGATAAAATAAACTGGATTTTTCCCTGAAACAACTTAAATATATTTATATATTTTCGCAATAATGATTAATTCGACCAAAAGTTTAATATTTACTTTTATTTTGGAAAATCTGGCAACTCTTTAAAGCTTTTAAAAACTCACTTAATAATTTGGAACATGAGCTTTCGCGGCAAGCCGCTCTTCAAAGCTCTTACCAAAATTCTCTTAAGCGCACGAAACCCGGGCCCAAAACGTTGTTGACTTTTTCTGTAAACACGGATAAGCCCCACAGAAGCTCTGCCAGCAACATCATCTTGTTTACAAATTAGTCTCAATTAGCATAAAATCCATTTATCCGAAGCTGGGCTGGAAAAAGGAAAGCAACAATGTTGCCGCAACAGCAACGAAAACAACTTCACTTGGCAACATTTAATGAGTCTCAATTAGTTTAAATGAAATGAAGCTGCGGCATTTTGATCGACATTGTAGACAGGGCAGAGCAGCGGGCATCTCCAACTGAGTAGTATTTATCTAATTGAGCCTCGTTTGTCATAAAGGGGGATCAGGAATGTGCGAATGAAATCTAGTCGATAGGCCCTCAAATGATCGTAAACCACACAGAGCTATTAAGCGACTATTACCATTACTATTCAGACTCTGAGATCTTTGAACCCTTACATAAATGATCATTTTAATTGACGGAATATTGAATATAGATAAACTTCTTAGAAGGGCTGTCTCTATAAATGTGTTGATTCATTATAAAATTCCAGTGTAGTATTTAACGGTTCTAATTATTTAGTTCTAACTAGTTAAGCGAGTCTCTCACTAACAAAGTGGTAATTATTGCATTGACCGTTTCTAAGTTAAAATTACTTTATAAAATCAATTCCATGACATTTCCGTGTCAATTTTTTTTAGCATTTTACTAAGGAAACGTCTCTCGTTCGCTACTTAACAAAACTTTTAAGCTATGGCTGCTTTGCTTGTACATTGCACGCAAAGCGTGTAAGAGCGGGCGATCAGAAGACAGCTGTCAGATGCGAAAGACCTTTCCGAAAATCAAGCGGTCTTAAGAGAGTGAAAATTAATCTCGCAATTAATGAATTTAATAGAGGAAGAGCGAATTCTTTTCCGAAATTAAAGTAAAACATGACTGTTTAATTTAAAACATGTCAACAGGAAAATTTTTATTAAGACTGTTTGCTTGGATAAAGCTTAGACAAACATCTTTAAATATTGTGTAAATAATAAGGTTCTTTGTCTTGAGCAGCGGAAGTATTAGACTAACTTCCTGGTTTAAAGGTAAGCGTTAAAATTTTAACTCTCATATTGAGATTTTTAGTAAACCCCAACAGTGTTTGGTTCTCACTGAGGGATTAAAGTTCAGAAAGCTAATTGCAAATTAAAGTCAACAACCGAGAAATATTCTACGACTATTAAGAGTGTTTACTTTTAAATGTCACACATGCCATAAATAATGGAATCTCTGAAGGGTAATAACTGATGGTTTCCAATTAAGAGTTGAGTTAGATAACGATCGATATTGAGGTAGATTGGATCAACCCAGTTCGAAACCAGACTTACTCTCTGAGGGCGAGCAAGATCGAGATAGAAGAACTTTATGGTGTAATAACTCCCATATTTATCATCGGATCTTTAAGACCCTAACAGTTGTGCGATCTTAACAAAATCGTACAAACTTGTTCCGACTTGGGTAGGCGGAACAGTCTTAAATAGCTGGAAGATCGATCGCCTTGCTGTGAAGCACTTACGACGCCCATCCTTGATCTTGATCTGCCCCAACGATCGGGGACCGCTTCCCAGAAGCCGTTAAGGGGCAGCAGGGGGATCGAGCGGAAGTTGATCGGTCCCCAGCGAGAAATTCCATCACGTTCAGGCCCCTTGCCGCCGGATGGCCGCAGGCTGAGTTTACAGCCTTCAGACGACACGCCTCGAAAAACAAGACCCGACGTGAGTCAGCTCCATATATTTATAGATCACTTACTTTATAATATTTTATTTAAATTATCTCCGCCGTGTGGGCAATAACCGCTATCAAGTTCGACAAAACGGATGTGTTTTCGCACAGCACTCAAGTCTCAAGACTCTTTTTCGAGAGATCTAAGCAAACAATTAGCTATTAACATTTCAAGCGTTTGAGCAACAATTACATTACAAACTTACTTAAGCTTAATGTGCAAATATTTTGAGATCTCTTTGTGTTCGTTTTTTGTTTTCTAGATTGAAATCAAGCATGAATGGGGAGATCGACATCTGAGAGCTATACAAACTACAATCTTAGGCAGTGGCGCAGAGTGTCTGGGGTCGAAGTTCAGGCTGAACTTTAAGTAAATAGAAATTATTATAAAACTTAATCAATCAAGATTACACAGTGATAGCTCTCTCAAGTTATCATGTATAAAATATACATAAAAGCAAAGGCCATAAAAATGGCATAAAGTATTTAATTATGTGAAACAGTGCGTTACTTCCTTAAAAAAAAAACAAAAAAAAACTACTCATGAATTTATGTTTACTATTACCGGCTAGACATCATAAGTCTTTAAATTGAAATATTGGAGGGTGCCATAAAATATTTTATTATGTGAAATAATGCTGTCTGGGAACCACCACCACCTCAGGCAGGATGACTCAATAATTCTGATTAAGTCGGACGCCACCTAGAGGTCGAGAATTGTTAAGTGCTTTCACCACTCGTAATTGGTAGGTCTAGAAAATCCCCAAAAGTTTTGACCCAATGACCTAGAAGGGTGAGGGATTCACTCGTCGGGGACCCCGGTCGCAAAGTCTACGCCCCTGATTCAGCCAGCTTTGCTTTAAGTGGCCCCAATTTATTTATATTTATTGTTTTATTCGCCTGTATATATATAGAGAGCAACAAATGTGCCATGTTTCGGTAGCATCCATGTTCTGCCACAAGGTAATTATGTCGCAAACTAAACTGTATTCTGTCTAGGGTTTCTCGTTTCGTTGTTTCTGCCAACATCTTTGAACCCTGGGCCCTCCGCTGTGCGTGTGCTTATATATATTTTTATTTCAACCAGAGGCTGGTGCTGCTATCAGGCCGCTCTGTCATTTTTACGATGGGTAATGTCTCGGTCAACGCTTTTAAGTCAAGTTCTGGGCCCCTCCGATCGTGTGTGGCTGGCTGATTTCGTTGTTGTTTTTGCCTTTAATGGAAAGAAATGAGTTGGAGTGCGAGCTGTGAGCTGTGAGCCAGCGGGCTATGAGTGAATCCGGCCCATAATTGCTCGCAGGCAAAGCAGTTCATATAGAGTTTGTGGCGGGCATTAAAAGCGCTCGGCGCATTCGCCTGTCGGCTGAGAACGCGTTCAGAAGTTCGGCGGTCGTGAGCTTGCGAAACTCCAACCGAACGGATACAAAACTAGGAATTTCAGAGTGTTAAATGCATTGATATCGGTTTAGGATGGCGCATCTCACCCACATCCTCTGCCTGTGCTCCCTGGTGCTACTTGCCACCGCGAATCGACGCTTCCGGCGGCATGATCGCTCCGATCAACTGCTCGCCGACATCGGCGTGAGGGCCCAGTCCTGGAATCCCCGGAGGCTGAAGAACGGCATCCAGCAGTACACCCACATCGATCAGAATCTTAGGCATCTCTTCCTCGGCACCAGGCAGATCACACTGGGCTGGGCCCTGGGCAACATAGAGGCTTTGAGCAATCGCAGCCAGCGCGAGGGAAAGATCCAGGAACGGGTGTCCAAGAAGGTGCCGTTTCCTTGCCCCACGAACAACACGCGTTCTCCCAGCCCGCCCACCTCGATAGAGCAACTGCGTCCGGGCGATATAGACATTATAGCCGCCTTCGGGGACTCGCTTTCGGCGGGCAATGGGATCCTGTCGAACAACGCCATCGATATGATCAACGAATTCCGGGGCCTCACCTTCTCCGGCGGCGGCCTGGCCAACTGGCGGCGCTTCGTGACTCTGCCCAACATCCTGAAGATCTTCAACCCGAAGCTTTATGGCTTCTCGGTGAGCAACAGCCTGGTGGTCAACCACCGTCACTCCCGCCTGAACATAGCCGAGCCGATGGTCATGTCGCGCGACCTGCCCTTCCAGGCCCGCGTCCTCATCGACCTGTTGCGCCGCGACCCCAACGTGGACATGAAGCGCCATTGGAAGCTCCTGACGGTGTACGTGGGCAACAATGACATCTGCTCCGACCTGTGTCACTGGGACCGGCCTGAGTCCTTCCTGGAGCAGCATGCCGCCGATATGCGCCAGGCTTTCCGGCTGCTGCGAGACCATGTGCCTCGCCTGTTGATCAACCTGATCGTAGTCCCAAACATCCAGGCCGTGCTGGCTAGCATGACCCAGCTGCCGCTGCAGTGCTTCGTGGTGCACCGCGTCGGCTGTCACTGCCTGGTCGATGACCGCTTGAACAGCACCCAGCTGCGCGAGCGCCAGCAGACCTTGCTCCGGTGGCAGCAGCTGGACCTGGAGGTCGCCCGCTTGCCCGAGTTCCATCGCGAGGACTTTGCCATCGTGGCCCATCCGCTGCTGGCCAACGTCACGTCCAGCCGGCTGCCCAGCGGGGCCACCGACTGGCGCTTCTTCTCGCACGACTGCTTCCACTTCAGCCAGCGCGGACATGCGATCCTCGCGAACATGCTCTGGAACAGCATGTTCCTGCCCGACGCCCTCAAGCCGCGGCCGTCCAAGGTGCCCGAGCTGTTTGAGCAGGTCGTCTGTCCCAGTCGAGAGCAGCCCTTCTTTGTGGTCAGGCCCAGTTGAAGGTCGGCAGGCGGGTTAGGTTACCTATTAAGCGGGGGCTTACACGGAGGAAAATTATTTAGATCTTATCGGTTAGTTTTCATAACACTGCGGGGAAGAAAGTAACTTAAATAGGTAGGATGTCTGCAGGGTGGCAGATTTTATTTATTCAAAATTATAAAGTAAGGACCTACATATCTGTGAAACTGTGAGTTTGTATAGAATTCATCGAACCTCTTAATATTTTCATTCATTTCATGTAAAGTACATTTAAGCTTAAGATAGTGTATATAATATAAATATATCACTAACGATGAAGGATGAAGGATCAATACTGTACGTATAAGCTGCTGGCTTATGCCTTTTTTGGGTATTTGCTAAAATAAACAAAATAAAATATTCTCATAAGCTAAATAATATCCCTAACTGTCATTATTTCAAGGCGTGGCATATGGAACATGGAATACTTCAAAACTTTAACTATCTGTTAACTGCAAAGTTGTCGAACCTTTAAATGGATTTTGCCGGTTTCACATTGCAATTTCCTTCTCCTCGCTCTGTATCTGCTTTATCCTTTCTCTTCCTTCTTCTTTCTCCCGCCTCCATTTTAATTAAAATATTATGCAATTTTTAATTTATATTTTTAATTAATTAAAAAACACTAAAAAACAATACCCCCATCCGGTATAAAAATTCATTAAAATACTTTTTGCTTATGCGGCGAAAGAATATTTTTTTTTGCCGGCTTACAGTAAACACCTTCCTCTCCGCCCCCCGTAACTCCACGCGTGACAACGTCGCCTGCTTATTACATTCCCCCCTGCTCAGCCCTCCTCCCACAAATGCAGAAATTAAAATAAAAATAAAAGCAAGGCATCGCATTCACATTTCCCGCATATGCAGCGGGAGGGCCACCTGCAAACCGGACAGTTGCCAATGGGCGGAGAGCAACCCCCAAAAGAATCCGATCCCGGGCACATATGAAAAACAAGACAGCAAAAAAAAGAAAATAAAAAAAAAAAACGAAAAACAAAATAAAAATCCAAAATGAAAAAAATGGGATAAAACGTACATACATATATACAACGCCCACTGCAAACAAGGTTGTCACGGGAGCAGGGGCGTGGAGCAATAAGAACAACAACGAAATTGCGAAAAAAAAATATGTAAAAAATTGCGGGTTGAGTTGGGGAGACGGAACGGGACAGGAGGGGAATTGGGATGGAGAAATGGGGTTGTAAAAATTATATTAAAAATGCACTGTCCGAAAAGGGCGTAGCACAACCAGACACACATGCAAATACTCACACGAACCACACGTGGCCCGCAAAAAAAAGTAATAATAAAGTTGAAGTTTTTTTTACTGGGCTGGGGCCGGGCCTGGTCCACGGCGTTGATATATACACCTCCCGGCTGTGTGTGTGTCTGTGTGTTCATATACCTACGAGCATTACTTACATATTTAAACATTTGCGAAACACAACAAACAGCGAGACCAAACTGTCCCGTTTCGAAAAATATGCGTTTTTATTTTGGGGCCGGAAAAGTGGGATGCTAAGCAAATAACCCAAACGAGATCGCAAACAACCAAACGACACTCGGCAAAGATAAATAAATTTACAAAAAATTCCTAGCTTTGATTAACCCAAACGAGAACATTAGCTTACGCCACCCCAAATCTGGTACGCTTGGAAAAAATAATTCCTAGAAGGACCAGCCAAAGAGAACCCAAAGATAGCCAGGAGAAAACAAGCTGGCGAACGATGGCATAAATATAATATGATTGCAAACAAATAAATGGGTTCGGTTCTAATATTTGCTATGCTTTTCCGTGCTCTGGTCGCGGCAACATCCATCCATTTTTTGGGGCACCTCCAATCTCCACCACCGCCTGGTTTCTCATTTATAAATCCAAATCTAATCAACAACTATAGTATTGACACAGTGAAAATACAACCTACTTGATGTTTGTTATGGTCTGAACAGTAGTAATTACCTATCAATATATTCTATATTTTGATAATTAATTCCAGCTTAAAAAAAATGCAAAAATACACATACACAATAAACATACAAAAAATACATACATATACAAATAGCACTTGTTCTTAAGGATCTGATTATATTTTGAATATTGATTACTATTATTAAGGTGAATATTCCGTGCGAATAAAAATTCTATAAAAGTGCTGGCACTCAGAAAAGTCATTCTAGATTAAAATCGAAAATGTGCCGCGACGTATCAAAAGTAATTCTAATCCTACTGAGTATTGCAAAATATTCGGAAGAGAGGCAATACGAATACGTATTAGAGGATGAAAATATTGCTTCTGAGTGCCACCAGAAGCCCCCGGGGTATTCCAATATAAATAAATTGTTTGATTTATCAAACGCTTCTTTTGCGATGGTAGAAGGTGGAGTAGCCGTGTCTGGTTCCATAATCACGGTATGGAATAACCAAGCAGCATATATCGTTCAGGTCGAATATGAGAGAATTTGCACGAAGGAAAAATACTTAAATTGATTGGTTTCTTGTAGGTCTCCTCTAGCTTAACTTACTTCGATCGTGGATTTTGGCAGCCAACTGTACTCAATATAAAGTATATTGATTTTTGCAGCATATGGATGGATGAAAAGAGTTTGTTTTATCAATTTTCTAAACATTTGCTCAATTACGCTGAATTAAGACACAACTGTCTAAATGTCGCAGGAGTACGTTTGCTTACTTACATGGCTTTTATTGGGTTACTTGGGTTTTATACTCTGAATTGAACATTTACAGGCTCTTTATCCGAAAATAATAATTCGGGCAGGTGATTATGTGAAATTTACGAAGACAACTATCACACAACATTATCTTTTTAACCCTTGAAACTCCTGTAATTCCTTAGGATGGACACTCGCTAACTCCTTTTTAATTTAACATTTAACAGACTAAACTATTGTGAGACCCATTTGTTATATCGTTAATATTTGAAGTTGATTTACCGCTAAGACCTGGTCGCTACAGGACAACTTATTTGCTAAGTGCAACAGACTACCCCGGACAACCTCGACCTGAAAAGATTTGCTTTGAAGTGAATGGTAGCTTTGAAATATTGTAAATAAATATAAGATGTTAAAGCACCTCTTAAATTATCAATAAAGATCATAAATGTGACCATTAATAAATAGAAACGAAGTTCTGGTCTGAGGAACAATTGTCTGTCAGCATAGACCAAGGGAAGGTCTTCAATTTCTCCATTAATTCGGGTGAGTTCATGTCGTTTTGGCCACGATTTGCAAAGGATAATAGTAAGACGTAGGGGATATGTTGTTTCCATTATTTCGCTGAAATCCATGTGCTATTTTGGCAGCAATTTTATATCGTTCAAAAGCGCCAAATCTTGCGGACAGGAAGTTGTCGTTTTTTTAACACGGAATTTGCGACATAGTCTCGATTGTACTTTCTACTGGCCAATGTCACTATGCTGTTCGTAGCACGTTGTTTGTCTCTAGTATTTTAAATCTCTGTTCACCAATAAATAGATTTACCCTTATTTCCAATATCTGTTATACTTTTTTTCTTTAAAAGAGGCTAGAATAGACACAAAATTACAATTTAACCGCATTGTGCTGGAAGAGGCCGGTCACAGAAATTTTCTGACTCGCAAGTCAGGTCTTTGGGCACCACTGGTATAAACAGACAGACCAATTTTCATGTATGGTAAATTAAATGGGTTCTAATTAATTCCAAATAAAAAAGTAAAAAATAAACATACCAATAGTAATAAAGAATCTGATTATATGTTGAATATTAATTACTATTATTAAGGTTTATATTTCGTGCGAATACAAATACTATAAAAGTGTTCTCCCTCCTAAAGTTATTCCAGACTAAAATCGAAAATGTGCCGCGACGTTTTGAAAGTAATTCTAATATTCCTGAGTATTGTAAAATATTCGCTAGAAAGGCAATACGAATACGTATTAGAGAATGAAAATATTTTTTCTGAGTGCCATCAGAACATCCCGGAATATTCTAATATAAATAAATTGTTTGATTTATCAAACATTTCATTTGCGATGGTAGAACGTGGAATAGCCGTGTCTGGTTCTATAACCACTTTATGGAATAACCAAGCAACAGATATCATTCAGGTCGAGTTTGAACAAATTTACGCCATTACAAAAGCTAAATACTAAAAGTGGTTGGTTCCTTCTAGGTCTCCCTTAGTGTAACTTACTATGACCGTGGAATTTGGCAGCCAACTTTACTTAATATAAAGTATAATGATTTTTGCAGCATATGGTACGATGAAAGGAATTTTTTCTATTCATTCATTCAACATGTGGTCAATTCTGATGAAGCAAGACGAAACTGTTTAAATGTCGCAGGAGTAAGTTAGCTTACACCAACATAGAGGTTACATGGCTTTCCTCAAAATTTATTTAGTTAAAACGGACAAGTTATTTTTAGAATTTTAACTGAATACTTTCGACGGCTCTATAAATCAAAGTTATGGTTCTGATGAACTTAAGATTTAAATAAATTATAATAATAATCTCTTTAACCCGTGAAACCCATGTAACCAGTTAGGATGCACACTCACTAACACATTTTTAATTTAACAGACTGAACTAGTGTTCGAGCCATTTGTTTTGTCGTTAACATATGGCACTGATATACCTCTAAGACCTGGGCGCTACAGGGGAACTTATCTATTAACTGCAACGGACCACCTTGGACAACTTCGACCTGAAAAGATTTGTGCTGAAGTGAATGGTAGCTTTGAAATATTGTAAATAAATATAAGATGATAAAGCAACTCTTAAATGTTCAATAAAGTTCATAAATGTGACTATTAATAATTAGAAACTTAGTATCTGGACTGAGAAGTCTAAGATAAACAATATTCTGTCAGTTTAAAACTTTTGGCAAAGACCAAGGGTCTTTAGTTTCACCATTAATTCGAGCTTATGTCCCTTTATGGCCACCATTTTGAAAACAAAATAAGACGACGTCGGAGGCATTTTTTAATTCGACATTATTTCGCTGAAATGTATGTTATATTTTTGGCAGCGATTTTATGTTCTTTAAAAGCGACATAATCTCGCTGATGGCGGATATTTTGCGTGCTCGTTCAAAAGCGACAAAATCTCGCGGACAGGAAGTTGTCGATTTTTTTCTTGCGACATAGTCTTGATTGGACTTTGTACTGGCCAAGTTTATGTCGACGGACCTATGTCACTATGACATTCGTAGCACGTGGTTTATCTCTAGTATTTTAAATTTGTTCACCAATGTCGGAAGAGATCGGGCGCAGAAATTTGCTGACTCGCAACCCAGGGCTTTGGGCACCACTGATAAAATCAGACAGACCTTTCATGTATAGTAAATTAAATGGGTTGTAATTAATTCCAGATAAAAAATCGAAAAATAAACATACCAATAATATAAAGTATCTGATTATATTTTGAATATTTATTACTATTATTAAGGTGGATATTTCGTGCGAATAAAAATACTATAAAAGTGACCTTCCTCCGAAAGTCATTCTAGACTAAAATCGAAAATGTGCCGCGACGTGTTAAAAGTAATTCTAATCCTCCTGAGTATTGTAAAATATTCGCTAGAAAGGCAATACGAATACGTATTAGAACATGAACATATTTTTTCTGAGTGCCATGAGAACATTCCGGGGTATTCTAATATAAATAAATTGTTTGATTTATCAAATACTTCTTTTGCGATGGTAGAAGGCGGAGGAATAGCCGTGTCTGGTTCTATAATCACGGTATGGAATATACAAGCAACAGATATCATTCAGGTCGGGTTTAAGTGAATTTACACTAGAGCTGAATAATAAAAGTGGTTGTTTCCTTGTAGGTCTCCCTTAGTGTAACTTACTATGACCGTGGAATTTGGCAGCCAACTATACTTAATTTTAAGTACCCCGACTTTTGCAGCATATTGCACGCTGAAAGGAATATATTCTATCAATTCATTCATCATGCGCTCAATTCTGATGAAGCAAGACGAAACTGTCTAAATGTCGCAGGAGTAAGTTTGCTTACACCAACATAGAGGTTACATGGCTTTCCTCAAATTTTATTTAGTTAAAAAAGGAAAAGTTATTTTTAAAATTTCAACGGCTCTATATACCACAGTAATGGTTCTGATGAACTTAAGATTTCTGGAATTATTTAAGACGGCACTAAAATATAATATACTTACTAATAATCTTTTTAACCCGTGAAATCCATGTAACCAGCAAGGATGAACACTCGCTACCACATTTTTAATTTTACTTTTAACAGACTAAACACGTGTTCGAGCCATTTGTTTTGTCGTTAGTTTATGCCATTGATGTACTGATGAGACCTGGGCGCTACAGGGCAACTTATCTATTAACTGCAACGGACCACCTCGGGCAACTTCGACCGGAAAAGATTTGCTTCGAAGTTAATGGTAGCTTTGAAATATTGTAAATAAATATAAGATGTTAAAGCACCTCCTAAGTGATCAATAAAGCTCATAAATGTGACCATTGAAAATTAGAATCGTAGTTCTGGTCTGAGGAGTCTAAGATGAACAATTTTCTGTCAGTTTAAAACTGTTGGCATATACCAAGGGAAGGTCTTTAATTTCACCATTATTTCTAGCAAACTATAATAATAAAACGTCGGCGATATGTCGTTTCCAATACACATTATTTCGCTGAAATGTATGTGCTATATTTGGCAGCAATTTTATGTCGTTCACAAGCGACAAAATCTCGCAGACAGGAATTTGTAGTTTTTTTGACTCGGACCTAATGTCTTTTGCGACATAGTCTCGATTGGACTTTCTACTGGCCAATGTCACTATGCGGACCTATGTCACTATGCTGTTCGTAGCACGTGCGTTATTTTTAGTATTTTAAATCTGTTCACCAATAAATGGATTTACCCTTATTTCCAATATCTGTTATTCTTTTTTTTTTTAAGGCTAGAATAGACACAAAATTACAATTTAACCGCACTGAGCTGGAAAAGTCCGGTCACAGAAATTTGCCGACTCGCAACTCAGGTCTTTGGGCACCACTGATATAAACAGACAGACCACCTTTCATGTATAATAAAAATAAATGAGTTGTTCCTATTACATAATATTTGAATTATCAGTTATAGATGTTACCATTTCCGTATTCTACATGTTGGTAATTAATTTCAGAAGGAAAACTGGTAAAATTAACATGCAAATAATACTAAAGTATCTGATTATATTTTGAATATTAATTACTATTATTAAGGTGTATATAATTAGTGCGAATAGAAATGCTATAAAGGTGCTGTCCCACCACAAAGTCATTCTAGACTAAAATCGAAAATGTGCCGCGACGTGTTGAAAATAATTCTAATCTTCCTGAGTATTATAAAATATTCGCTTGAAAGGCAATACGAATACGTATTAGAGGATGAGAATATTTTTTCTGAGTGCCATGAAAACATTCCGGGGTATTCTAATATCAATAAATTATTAGATTTATCAAACGCTTCTTTTGCAATGGTAGATGGAGGAATAGCTATGTCTGGTTCTTTTATCACGGTATGGAATAACCAAGCAACAGATATCATTCAGGTCGAGTTTGAATAAATTTACGCCATTACAAAAGCTAAATACTAAAAGTGGTTGGTTCCTTCTAGGTCTCTCTTAGTGTGACTTACTATGACCGTGGAATTTGGCAGCCAACTTTACTTAATATACAGTACACCGATTTATGCAGCATGTTCGACAATGAAAGGAATTTATTCTATCAATTCATTCAACATGTGGTCAATTTTGATGAATTTAGACGAAACTGTCTAAATGTAGCAGGAGTAAGTTTGCTTACACCAACATAGAGGTTACATGGCTTTCCTCGAATTTTACTTATTATATCTTTACAAGTTCGCAAATATTACAATTTCCTGCACATATTTACAAAGTTTAGTTTTAAAGGAAAAGTTATTTTTAAACTTTGAACGGACTATTTTCGACGGCACTACATACCAAAGCAATGGTTTTGACGAACTTCAGATTTCTGAAATTATTTAAGAGGGCAATTCAATCAATTATACTGATAATATTTTTAACTCGTGAAACCCATGTAACCAATTAGGATGAACACTCGCTAACACATTTTTAATTTCACATTTAACAGACTAATCTAGTGTTGGAGTCATTTGTTTTGTCGTTGGTATATGTCATTGATGTACCGCTGAAACCTGGGCGCTACAGGGCAACTTATCTATTTACTGCAAAGGACCACCTCGGACAACTTCGACCTGAAAAGATTTGCTTTGAAGTGAATGGTAGCTTTGAGAGGGTTTAAATAATGTAACACTCATCTTCTACTATACTTTAACCTAAACTGAGGAGCAAAACTGTAACACCATTTTCGATTTCATACTTCAACGGTCTGTTTCTTGAGTTCTATATAATGCATGCTGAAGATCTTAGTTTTATTTTGTTGGTGACTCATCTGACTCAAGATCTTAAATTTATTTTGTTGGTAAATCATTTGACAATGTTTTCTGAAAATTTGAAACAATTTGATTGGCCGGAAGAAATATAGCAAAAAAAAAAAAAATGTAAATAAGGTCAAATGTTACAGCTTTCCACCCAAAACTTTTTTTTTTTTTTTTTTGAAATTTGAATTTGTGGTTCAAAACTTAACCAGCTTTGCTTTTATTGGATGTGATCATTTTTGGTTAAATTAGGCAGTAATAATTGCTTAGGTAAAAGAAAACCCATATTAAAGTTCTACCATTTGCATGGAAATTAGAGGTTGTGTTACATTTTCAAAGTTTAAAATTCTAAAAAAAATTTTTCAATAACTTAGTTTGGATTTTATTACCAATAAAATTTTCAACAAAATGAGGTATTGGCCATTAAAATTCGACAAAGGTAATGGTCAATACCTCATTTTGTTGAAAAGTTCATTGGTAATAAAATCCAAACTAAAAAGTTAATCAACAATTTTTTTTTAGAATTTTATACTTTAAAAATGTAACACAACCTCTAAATTTTATACAAATGGTAGAACTTCAAGTTTGTTTTTCTTTTACCTAAGCAATTATTACTGCCTAATTTAACCAAAAACGATCACATCCAATAAAAACAAAGCTGGTTAAGTTTAGAACTAAAAATTTAAATATACAAAAAAAAAGTTTCGGGTAAACTGTAACATTTGACCTTCTTAAAATTTCTTTTTTACATATTTCTTCCGGCCAATCAAATTGTTTCAAATTTTTAGAGAACATAGTCAGATGAGTCACCAACAAAATAAAACTAAGATCTTGAGCATGCATTATATAGAACTCAAGATACAGACCGTTGAAGTATGAAATCGAAAATGGCGTTACAGTTTAGCTTCACAGTGTATATTGGAAAAAACAATTGATTAATTGAACAAGTTTTGAATAATCTTTGAAAATATTATTTTGAAATATGTATTTTAACAAACTTAAAGAATTATTTTCCAAAAGCTTTTGGTCCTCAATTATAATTTTTGTTTTGTTTTTTAGGTGTTAATAAGTAGGTGTTTAGGTGTTAAATAACGATATAAATGTAACTTTCCTTTACTTAAGTCTAACATTGCTAGAAAATAATCCCATAATTTCGAATGGATTCCACTATGTTAGAACGTGCCTTTCTAGTGACCACCAATTGGGACTTACCCAGACAAATCCATCAAGACAGTGTTTCCAAGCTGAATCGGCCAGAAAATGTCTGCGACTGCCCGAGGGCGAGGTAGCTAGAGGGGGCGGTGATGGTGGATTGGTCAACAATGGTCCTTGGAGTGGCCGCGAAAAAAGTCAGCGTTTGACATTAAACAGCGACAACATTTTCGCTTTGCATGCAGAATGCCGACACAAAGGGCCAGGAAGGACGTGGACGGACGGAAGAACGGACGGACCAACGGAGGCGACTCATAAAGCAACTGACAACCGCATGGGCCCCACTCTCTCTCTCCTGGTCATCCAAACTCTCCCGGATCCTGGCCCCTAGACCCGGACCGCCTCCTACATCCAGCACCGCTAACGAGCCGCGCTAAAACGTCAGCCAGACGGGGAGAGTTCGGCGGCGGCGATGGCGGAAATAGAGCAAAAGTTCCCAAACAAAAACGTGAAAAACGAGGAGCGAAATGGGAAAAAATGGCACACAAGCTACTTGAGCTTGAACCGGCGACGCTTTTCACATTCCCACCTCCCAAACTCCACCACCACTGCCGCTGCCATTCCATTTTCTGGTATTTTTTCCGCGCCCAGGCATGCGGCTGACGGGTTAAGGAGGACAGTTGACCACCACGCCTGGCCCGCAAAGGAGAAGGGTCTGGACTGGACTGGACTGGACAGGACAGGGACAGGGCGGGGTTTCATTGTTTGCTGGAAGCCGCTGTCCGGCGGCTCATCCCCCCGCGTAATGGCAATGATTTTGACGTCTGTTTAGTTGGTCCTTTACCGGGTCCTTTGAACCAACGCGAAGGCTAATGGCCATCTGCTGGCAGGAGTGGCGAGGATTCGAGAAATCCGCCAGCTTCCTCTGCGGGAGATGCGTCTCTTGGTGCGTCTGTTTCGAGAGCAGCGGAAGCGTCTTTTAATCAGCACTCCGTGGCAATGAAAACTGACAGGTTTGCGGGACATCCATTGGGAAAGGCCCTTTCCCATCGAAGCCCATCAAGCGACAGGTTTTCGCCAATCCGATTGACCAGGTTTGGTCAGCGTAAATGCCGATTAGAATTGGGTTTGAATGGTGGATTGCAGAAGGATTTGAAAAAGATCTTGAGAGAAAATGAAGCGTTTACTATGAGTTTGTTAAGAGATATTCATATTTTGTATTTATTCTTGAGACTCTTTCTATTTACACTTACTTAAAAGTTAACTTATCTTTCGATATTATATACAACATTCTGACAAAAATCCATTTAGGCAAACGAATGAGAATAATGCGGATTTCAAATACATCCTTTTTATTTTTCCGGCTCTTGCCCAACCGGCATCATACATACATAGAAGAACATCTCGTACAGCATTTGCTTATGCCATTTTGCCATTGTTTGTCCTACACTTCAACGCACTCTCGTCATTGATCCGAAGACTCGTGCAACCGGAGGACTCACTCCCCCTTCTGGAGTTCTGGTGAACCCATCCGGGCCCTGAGCTGGCCTCCAATTCGAAACCCGTGCTAACAGCGACAGACGCAGAGTGAAGTTTTATTTTTTCTGCGCTTTATTTTTTCATTTTTATTGAATTTCCCCATGAACTCTCACACCCCACCTCAGCGCCGAGCAGATCCAGCGGATCCAGGATAACCCGCTCGCCCCGCCGGAGTGTGTTGCATTATGCTGGGACATACGTTTTGAAATTCCATTCCTGCGTACGATTTTTTACCCGTTTTCCATACACAAGTGTGTGTGCAGGGGCCGGTGGCACGTATGTATGTTGCCAGGTTGCCACGTACGGGCTACTACGGCGCTAAGCTTTGACTTGGGATTTGCATTTTTTACGCGCCGAGGACCACCTCGCTTCATGCCCTTGCTGTTGTTGGTCGGGTGGTGTAGTGGTTGGGTGGAGCGAGCAATGGGTTCCACTTTTGCTGATGCCGTGATTTTTTTCCATACCCTGTGAAGGACAATCCTGATAAAGTAACCCATGTCGAGATGAAATCTGAATTTTGCTTTAAAGGACGAAATATAGGGCATTTTGAAAATCAAAGTAAGTTCGGAGTTATCGTCAAAGGACAAATTGGTTTTCAGATCAAGGATTTGTCTTAGTCTTAGCTTTTATTTTTAATATACTTTCACTTTTAGTCAGCGCTCGTAAATTCGGGTATTCTTTTGGTTCCCATCCGATTCCATCAATTGTAATCGATGAGAGAAAATACGAAGCTCTCTCAGAGTGCAGTTAAAAAGAAACTCGCACTCGCTATTGCTTGTGCATTGCAGGCAAAGCGTGGAATAGGAAATAGCCGAACTTAGCGCCTCTTCCGTTTCCGTTCTTACTTGCACACCCTAAAAAGTCGACGACGAAAGGAAGCACATGGTATTATATAACAATTCACACATAAAATTTAAATGTAAGAGGTATCCACAAGTCGCAATCTAATGCTGACTTTGTGCTATTGTGGACGATTTTGTTATGGGTCTTCCTGATTTCTATTTTTCTTTTTCCATAAATCCCTTCTTCTTTCATTCCCGTTCCATACTTCTTGCACTCGCTGTGTCCAGTTTTGGGATAAAAATCCATTTCATCATCAGGGTTTCCGCCGTTCGCTGCCTTCCTGCTGATGCTGCTTTGTCTGATCGCGTTGAAATTGTAATGAGATTTTCTGTTTTGGGTAGATTTTTTTTTTGCGCACACATTTTTTCGAAGGGTTGCCAGCAATTTTCCGGTAATATGCTCTCGGAGCGTGTATGCCGGCAGCCGGGCAGGAGTTTGTCTATTTAATTTATGAAATTTATCTGCGTCTCGCATCAGCGGGAAGCTGTATTCTTTCAGCTCCTGCCCACGAATTGCGGTTGTCAAGTTGTATAACTGCGGAAAATGCACTCGTTCATTCATCACTCGAAGCTAAGTTGGCAGTCTGTCCCCTTACCTTATCCTTATCCGTGTCCGTGTCCGAGTCCGTGTCCTTTCTGTCCCGTTTTCGGCTAAAATTGTTTTTTTCCTCAGCTGTTTTTGTTTTCGCTCTTTCGTGCGGGTTTTTAATAGATTAGACGCGTTTCTTCCCAGCTCTATGTGGGGCTGGAGTCGTCCATTCTCGTTCATCCATCCAGTTCATAAACGGGACTTAGACCCAGGACGATGCGTGAGTGGCATTCGGGGGTTTGGGAAGCAGGGGTGGGGCAGGATTTGTCTGCCGCAAATGGATTTCCCTGCTAAGTAGCTTGGGGCGGTGGTTGACAGAAGGTAATTGCGTTAATTGTGTGCTGGTGGGATATCAATTTAATTGTGTGACTCTTGATTTTGGTGAGGAAATCAACAAGGCTTTCCATAAGACATTATAAAATACGAAATGGGTTAAATATAGGTCCTCGAAGTTACCTTTATAGGAAAGCCAGAAAATTCTCTCTACCAAGCCAAGATTAACATTTGATATTGTATAAAAGCACTAACAATATCCGTAGTGATTTCCAATATTTGCTACAATTGCTAATCCTATTCCGTGCTGCCTGCCTGCCTGTTGTTGGTCTTATCTTCAACGGACATGTACACAAATATTTGGCCACCCAAAAAAAGGCAGTCGACAGAACATCGCCGTCTATCTGTGCCGTTCGTACCTCTCTCAAAACAATACACAATTTCCAATTACGCGACAGTTTGTCCACTTCCCCCAAATGTTATATATTCGTTCGCCCATCCGCGGACTGTCTAACCCTTTCCCCCGAAAATCCATATCCGCCGTTCGAAGCTTTGTTTGCCATTTGCTGTTGCTGTTTTTATTCGCTTTCGGGGTGGCAGGCTCAATAGCAAATTGTATTTAAAATTTATATAAAATTCGCGAGGCATTTGTTGTGACAACGTCTGTGTGTTCGACCGACCGACTGGCTGGCTGGATGGCACACGGTTATTCCGGCCCCGTACTACAATCAACGTTAAAAATTCGCGCGATTTATGCATGCATGGAGAAATGCGGGGAAAGGGGAGCCGGAGCAGGAGCTGAAGCTGTAGCTGGTCTGCCTGTATAAATGGCAAAAAGCCTCTGTCGCTGCCTCTTCCTGTGCTGGCAGATCCTGTGCCCCCCAGAGCACCTTCCCTCTCGCCGCCGTTTTCCACTGGCGAATCACCAAAACTCCGCGCTTGTTTATTTTATTGGCACGTAAATTTATGTGGACCTCCATTCTACAGCGAGTGAGAGAGCACCGCTTTCTGTGTGTGTTTTCCGTTTCTGCACTTTATATATATTGTATGTACACAATTGTGTTTTGTGTATTTTATAAATAATTTGTTGTTCAACGTGCAAAAATATGGACACACCCAGAAAAATCAACGGGTTTTTGGCCAGATACACAGCGCATAGAGGACTAGTATATATGCCTAGGTTGTATCCGATAAAGGAAGGCGCAGCCAGGTGGACTTCATTTGCGATAAAACACGCGAATGGATTAAATGCAGGTTTATAAAAGGTTTTGATATTCGTTTTACTGCAAAGACTTTTGTTATTTGTTAAGTTGAGCATAGACTATACAATATATGCACTTTGAACTGTGATGTTGGGAAAGAAATATGCATTGACCTGACAACAGAGTCTAGGTAAATGAACAGTTTTAAGGCAATGTAATGTAAATTTATCTATTACCACAGATTAAATAAAACCAACTCCCCAAAATGTAAAATTAAACAAAAATGTGCTCCCAATTTGTATTGCGGATTCCATTTGACTTAGCATACTTTTTGGGGAATTTAGTTAAGGATCTGCAGTCAAGTACAATGGCTGGAAAAATCGATCTGACGAACTGAAAAGAGTAAACCTCCGCTCTAACCGCAATAATATGATTTTTCAATTAATTAGGACCTACAGTTCCTTTCCTCTCTGCTCATTCCATTTGCCCCGAGAATGCTCAATCACATGTTGTCCCAATTCCAAGGGCTCTGGCCTTTTTAAAGCCGGCCTGGTCTTCTCCGGGCCTTGCCAACCGAACCTTTGACTGTTCGTTGTCAAAAGGCAGCCAACAATAACTGGCCAAAAGGACGAGAAGCGGAATCCAGCAACATCATCAATATGCAAAGGCCCGGTCGGCATGTAGGAGAGAATACAGCGAGAGAAAACGAGAGAGGAGCGAACGGACCGGACCTCTGTGGCTGCCATTCAATGCGTCTCTGGCCCTCTGCTCACGTTCACGTTCCGTGCCGTCCAATTATGCCTCACACATGCAAATGCAACGTGCAGCAGCGGCGGAATCCATACTCACTCGCACACACAACCCCCACAAGCCTCAGCCCTAGATACCTCGCGGCCCCGTCTCCACAGCCATCTCCTGGCCACCCAATCACTCGACGCGCTTGTTGGGCCCGCGAGGCTTTTGGCCAGAAGCGGCAAAGCGACACGAACCAGGCCCAAAACGACCAACGAGCAAACGACACATGGCTGGCATAACGTGTCCAGGGGCTGGCCGAATCTGTGCACGGCGAGAAAATTCCTATTAATGCGTTTTAAGGATTAAGGGGGTCTGCTATTCAGGTGCTAAGCTGCGGTAGCTGAAAGATACTGAGAATATATACATATATTGTTTTTATAGAACTTTTCGACAGCTATGCTTTAATTTTAATATTAAGATTAGGTTAGAGCTTGGCATTCCAAGAGCCTTTTCTATGGTTCCCGAGATCTTCCGAATCCCCAGAGCAAATATATGATAGAATATATATTATCCACGAATCTGGATTTTTTTGCCGGTGCTTGTGGCTGTTCCAACTGGACAAGCCTCGGGCGGAAGTTTCGGGGATCGGCGGGGCTCCCAACTCTGTTTCAATTTGCACCCACACACAGACGCGGCAATCACTCAGCCGACCCACTGCACAAGCACCACGATGGCAACACCCACTCTGCCCACCGCCCAACCACCCAACCACCCAATTTTTTCGCGTAACGCAGAATTTCGGGGAAAGAGACACAGCCACTGCTGCCGCCGCCAACTGCCTCGCTCGGACTCTTTCGATCCCCAGCAGCATCGACATATGGTTGTTGCTCTGCGCTTTTTTTTCGGCCATGTTGTTGCTTATGTTGTCGTGAGCGCTATGTGCGTTTGTTGAAACAATCGATTTATTTTCGGTTTCATTTCTGATTGGCAATATTTCATAGCAATGTCGTTCCTTTTTTGTTCCCGGCTGCGCGTTTCGGGCGTTTTTTTCGTTTTGTTTTTGTTTTCCATCTCTGTCCGCTTTGTTTGTGTATGTGCATGGTATATTTGCATTTTTTAAATAATAAAGAACAGTGTGAGATGGAATACGAATGGAATGGGCGAATGCTGGTGGATTGAAGTAGAATATTCCTATAGAGTGTACAGGAAAAAGGGTATTCAGATGAAATTTAGAATCGAAACGAGGGAATATAAAAGGAATTACGAGACTGATTCAATATTTAAAGTAGGAAATAAGTTTGAGAAAATATATGATACACATCTTAGTAAAAACAGGACTCAGATACCCGAATCTTTCCTGATTCGATTTATAAAGCCCAATACTTTATAATAAATAAAATTCATGTAATAATTGAATTGCAAAATATTATTTTCTCTAAAGCCAAATTTCACAACTTGTTTGCACTTTAATTTAATATATTTATGAAATTGTCTTTAAACCTTTTATGCTTCCTTTTCTCTACACCCCCGCCCCCTAAGAAATGTGTTAACCTTGTTTGCTCTTTTGATTTGTAAACCCACGATCCTTGGCCCGTCCTTTCAATGGAAATTGCTTTTTCAGCGCGACACTTGTCCATTGACGACGCCTCCGCCAGAGGGGTGTGTGTGTGCGTGTGGCACTTTGTTGCCTGTTTAGGGAAAGAAGAAAAAAAATGATGCGAAAATGGTGTATCAACGTTGGCCACGCGTCGTATGAGCAACGTGTGAGCTGCCAGCCTCCGGTCAAAAGGATAAACAGTTTTGGGAAAAAATTCCTCAGCCTGTTTGACTTGCCTGTCCTCCGGATCTGCTGTTCCGTATCATCAGGAACCTGCTGCTGGTTCAGCGACAGAATTCGCTTTGTCAGATTTTTTCCTACCAAAATTGGTCCATGTTTGTGTTTGCGGTACTCATGTACACCTTGCTACTCTTTTTGCTGTTTTTTTTTTCCACTTGTTTCTAACATTAAATCAGTGGAAACATGTTTCAAACTTGTGTCAGGTTTTTTATTAAAATATTTTAAAGGCAAACTGAAACTAAAGAAAGTATCTAATCATAAGAATTGTCCTCTTCCGAAGACCATTAAAACTTAATGAAAACCTAACAAACTCAAATCTATTTTGGATTATTGGTTTTTAATAGAAAATACTTTATACATCGGTAATTGCAAAAACCAAATCAGCTTTAATAATAAAGTCTTAATAATTGACACAAAAGTATTAGGTTTTGATTTGATTAATATATATAAACTAGAAATAAAATCAATTTTCCCTTAATTTTGCTTCGGAAATCGAATGAGAAAACATCTTTTATAATTTACATTTCAATTATTTTCACGGGAAGTGACCGTTTTGTGGGGTGAAATCCATGTGTCTGTCCACATTCAAATCCCAGCCCGCCACGGCGCCAGCAGCCACCTTTCCCATCTGGTTTTTAATTTAATTTTTTGTAGGTTTGCCAATTATTTAAATAAATAATGGATCGCTGAATCGCTCGGCGAAATAAATAAAACCGAAATTGAAAATTGCCAAATGCCCATTGAGGCGGCAAATGGCGGTGTTTCCTCTGTGCAATGCAGTATAAAATATGCAATTATTTATTGGCCACTCGCGTATGTATGAGTGGCGCGTATATAAGCCTTTATATACACATAGTGGATGCCACAAAACGCCGTATGTGCTAGAGTGTCTGTATATTTAGAGATTCACATTTGCATTGCTGCTGCACCGCAAAAGTTTCATTTCCCGTTATTGTCCGAACAAATCCCGAACCAGCATCCCAAGTCTCCCCCCTTCAATGCATCGACACTGAAATCCAACAAACATCGGAACCGCAACAAATATAATGACATAAACAGCGTCAAATGTCAGGCATTTTTGTTAGCATCCCATTTTGGGTTTTAATGTTGCAAATATCATTGAAAGAAAATATTTGTTTTGCTCCCTAGGACTGTAATAAATGATTTTTAATTAATATAGCTTGCACGAATTGGGTACTTATTCTTTAATAATATTTTTACTTGTACTGTTCTTATTTAAGGGTGCATTTCTTTGGAGTTTTTAGTTAATTGATACAGTTGTAATATTTAATGTTCTTTTGTTTAAAATATGTTGAGTTCTATAATAAATATTAAAATTAATTGGAGTTTTAAGTAAAGGAAAATCCTTGACCAGGAAATATCCTTGGATTCAGCTTCAGCGGCTTTTCAACTAATTTTAAGAATCCTAATATGAGATATTTTTGTCCTCACAGACTGAGGTATTTAAATTTTTTTTATTAAATATTTATCCGAATAATAGTTTAATTATTAAAGATGGATTCTAGCCAATTACCCCATCTTAGTACTACTAAAATCACATATTTGCAACATACGTTATAATCAATATTTTAGGAGAAATCGTTTCCCGAAACACTATTTTCGCTGCTCGATTTTGCTGTGGTTTCATTTTATTAGCAAGTGGCTTCGGTCGCTGGGGGTCGAAACTACCAAAAAGCTGGCTAAGCTCTGCGTGCCCTGCACTCTCTCCCCATAAACTTCAATCAATATTTCGGATATTGGCAATGCAAGGACCCAGGACATAGCAGCAACAACGACAACGATAGCAACAGCAACAACTGCGGTGGCAACAAAGGCAGCGACACGTAGCACGAAACGTTGCATAAATTTTGATGTCCCGTTTTCGGGGGAAATTTCACGCCGCGGAGCGAGGCTGACTCCTCCTCTACCCGGATGACGACCATGTGGTTGGGTGGCTCACTGCGGTTGGGCGCCAGCCTGCGCGTATTTCATCAGCCAGCCGCCAAGCACTGTCGCCGTGCCCAAGTCCGCTCTCCCCCCATGCGAGGTCATATTTCTAGCTCTGACCCGAACCGCCGTTATTTATGTGGAGTCCAGCCCCACTCCCTTGCCCATATTGTCGTTGGCTCGCTGGTTTAACGTTAATTTGCACAATTTTTGAGTTATGTCAATCGATTTCTAATGGGCGTTGCCGCCGCCGCGTACGCGTCGTCCAGTCCTACTCTTTCCCCGAAACGTGGGTGGACTTTGAGGGTGTCCTGCTCAATTTGTAGGCTTCTAATTGAAACAAGGGATCTCTGGCTACGGAGCTTGACTGAAGCCATCAAAACGGTGCCAAGTGCGAGTCTGTGATTTGGGATTTGTTGAAGAGGTATTGGGGTTCTTGAATATATTAATGGATATAAGCTGTCTAGTGTCTTATCGCTAAACGAAATAGTTGAACTTACTTATCTCTCTCCAATTCGATCTCTTTTGTCTTTATCTCTATTTAGGCTTTAATTTATAAAGTCAAGAGAGAAATCTCCAGAAGGAAGTCACCTTATAATGCTAGCTATCTCTTAACATAACTAAATAGATTAAATTATAACAGAACTTAATCTTATGTGGTAGGAGATAGCTAGCATTAAAAGGTACCCTTTTTTTTTGAAAACCTAAGCGGAAACCAACAAATTCCTCAGTGTACTACATTTATACATTAACTACAAAATAAACTAGAATTATTTTGTGCAAATCTTATCGCGATTGGCACTTTACAAAGCTTATCGCCGCGGCTGCCCTGTCATAATATAATCGTGAGCTCTAGAGAGTAGACGTTCGAAATTAAGACCCGGCAACGCGCTAGAAATGCTCCCAAACTGGCTAACCGCAGAGTATCTACAGCCCAGGCTGAGGGCTTACTACAAGGACAATGGCCTGAAAGTCCTTAAGATCTGGGCTGAGCCAGCGACAGGCAAGGGAGAGAACTTCGTGGCCATATTGACCCGCATCTATGTGAACTATCAGCAGGGCGATGGATCCGTGCAGGAGAAGTCCTACATAGTCAAGCAAGCACTTCCGGAGGATGTGCCGCAGGCCAAGGTCTTTTTTGAGTACGAGTTTTACGAGCGAGAGATGGACATGTACGAGTTGGTCCTGCCCAAGATGAAGGAACTGCTGCAGGAAGCTGGCCTAAAGGGAAAGCTAACTGCAGATGCCATCACCGTGGATCGAGAGCACAGCACCCTGATATTGGAGGACCTGGCTTCCTATAAGTACGTAAATACGGATCGAGTCAAGCAGTTGGATATGAATCACATTAATCTGACGCTGGAAATGCTGGCAAAGTTTCATGCCGCCGGCCTAGTCATCCGACAGCGCCATCCGGAGCTCCTTACCAAGTGTTTCTCCACCCACTTTTACTCACGCGACAAAACGGCCTACACGGAGGTCTACACAGGCTTGTTTCAGGCCTTCTTGAGGTTTATCAACGGGCAGCCCAACTTGAAGAAGAGATATGGCGACAAGTTGGCCAACTTAACTAGTCACATCATGGAGTATGGGGCTCGTACCTACGACGTTGAGGAAAACGAATTGCTGACCCTGATCCATGGCGATTGCTGGACCACCAACGTCATGTACCAGTACGATGCGGAGGGCTGTCCCCAGTCAGTCATCGCCATCGACTTTCAATTCAGCAATTGCACCTCCCCGGCCATAGATATACATTACCTAATGACCACTTCGCTAAGGGAAGAATTCCAAGACCGGGAATCGGAGCTGGTTGAGCAACATTACTGGTCTCTAAAGAGGAATCTAGAAAAGTTCTCCTATCAGGGCTTGTTCCCCAGCTTTCAGGACTACCTGCTTCAGTTCGAACGCCGTCGCTTTGTGTGTAAGGGAATTGCTTTTTATAAACGTTTATTTTATAATAATAATGTTTCCTTCTCAAGGTCTTTTGGCGAATATGTTTAAACCCGTTATGATTTACAATGGCAAAGAGGAAACCTCGGACTTTTCAAGTCTGTACAAGGAAACCCCAGAGGGCATTCGGTATCAGAACGCTATTCATGACAATGAGGTGGTTCTCAGAGGTACCACCAGGTTATTAGCCATACTCGATGCTAAAAATCTGTTGGATATTCAGTGAAAGTACATTGTATTTTCAGAATTATTGTGCAACAAGAAGCAAGAAAAATGTATACAGGAAATTCGCGTGGCCTTTAAAAACGATAAAAATAAACAGAAACATAGAATGACTAGAGATATTGGTATTTTTTGTTCAAGAAATGGTTCCTATACGTCCTTAAACCCTGCAGTAATTAAAACTTGCTTAAATTTCCCACCGACACTTATTTGCAAATCATTCGTCTACCGAAAATTGTTTGCAATCCGAATCCTATCCTATTCTCCTCAGCACCTCGCCCCTTGCACAATTGCATTTATCGTCTGCGCCGTCTGTCAAAAATTATGTACGCAATGCCAATTTGAAAGCAGCCTATAAATATGCAAGGGATTTACGCAATTATCGCAGACACCACTCGGACCCCACACACTCGGGCCGGCACACAAACAGACATTTATTTATGACATTAATGCATAAAATAATATAAAAATAAATTGGATACCAAAATCCAGCCCATGATAATTTCAGACGCGGCGGAAACTGTGCAGATGCACTCGGAAGTGATGGGTTTTTGGGATGAGTGCAGGGCGGGGCAGTCAGACGCCATCAAATGCCGTCATTAAAATCAGCGATTGGGGTGCGAGTGTGCAGTGGGGGTGCATTCGGGGTAACCTGGCTGGCAAACAAACAGAAATTGCATTTTATATTTTATTCATGCGCTGGCAAAAATGCCAGGGAAAAATTGTTTGTTTATTCGCATTTTGTGGGCTTTGGCGGCGGACAGAGATGGCCATATAGTGTTGACAGCACACGAGCATGAGCCTGGGTACATATGTACAGCCGGGGGTGGCAGCCACCCCCTCTCCCCTCTCTCTTCCTTCCTTGCCACGCGAAAATGCATTCAATTGCATTTGCATTGCCTACTTACTGGCGCATTTCAGACCCCCAACACACACATAAAATCCATTGCTAAATAACGGTTAATGCTGCAACAACTGCAACTGCGACTGCAACTACAACGACAGAAACATTGTTTGTTGTTTTTGTTGGCGCATTCGAAAATTACACAAAAAGCCCGTCGAATTTTAAATCATTTCGCCACACTAAGGGATGTCGGGGCGTAATGGGTGGGGATTGTGGTGTGTGTGGAGTGTGTTAGAGCCAAAACTATAGTTTGCCATTTTGTTGTAATTGCTTTTGGCAGGTCCTGGCAGGACCATGTTGTTGCTGCAGTTGTTATTGCTGGTGTTTTTTGGGGCGTCAGCTTATAATGGAGGCCTCGTTATGCCCATCTCATCTCATTTCGGCTATTTTGGATGGGGGCTCTAGGATAGGGATCGGGATCGGTATCGGTGTAGGAGAGCGGGCCTCGTTACTGCAATTGGCTGTTGCTGCTAAAATATGCCCGCGTTTTATTCAGCGCTTTGTTGCTCGGGGCGGTTGACTATTTTCCACGTTAGTCAAGTGCGTGTCACAGGCGTAATTGCGTTTATGCTGCCAGCGTTTGGCTTACAGTCCCATGTCAAATACCAAGTATTTACGCCATTCGAAATGTGAGGTTATATAGGGATTAAAATTTAAACGGAATTCTACCGAACAGAGGGGCTTAAAGGTCTTTTTGAATAAAATATATTGAAAAAATATGCAGTAAATAAAGTTATATAAAAGGGCTATCAAAATTCGAAATCAAAATTTCCGAACATGCGAACATGCTGTTGCGGTACGTGCACCTGAAATTCCCAAGTCGGAATTCAGCGACATACTTAAGCAATAAAAAGGCTTGTTGAATGGTGCTGATTACCAGCAAATTATAATTGCACTTTATATAGTCGTTGTTTGTCTCTGGACAATATATAACGTGTTTTGGCATAATAATCGCATCTTGATTAATGTGGAATAAGCAGATTAAGACCTCGAGTCAGCAAGGAACCTTACTTATTAAATTTATTTGAAAATGTATAATTTCAGTTAAGAAATAGTCTAAAGCCATACTAATAATTGGGGAGAAACTAAGTTTCTGTTCAATAATACGAGTATTTTGGATTCTTGGGAGATATTTAATGCGAGTCTCCAAAAATCTCTATTTAATTATAAGTAGCCATATTTATTCATTTACCAAAATATATTCTAGGACATGAAGATAATTCATAAATCCCACATTACTCTGTGAATAAACTCCCTTCTTTCTTCTTACTTCAAATTAACGTCGACTGTTATTTTCATGCTTCAATAGGTGCGTATTTTGAACCAACTGTACTGATTTTATAATTTTATATAATATGAAAATTGAAGGCCCCCCGTAAATAAAAGCATTTACCATTTTAGCCACATTTTGAGAGGAATTCACTTTGTTTTATGTATATGCCTGGCCACAAAATGCAATTAAAATAATTTGCCAATAATAATATGCAAATTCGAGGCAAAAAGTGCCATAAAACCTGCGGGTTGCTCTGCACTCGACCAGCAATTTTGCTATCAAAATAATTATTTGGTAAATTGCTTTTGTAAACTGCAGACAAAATTCGCAGACCACAAATGACAAAAACAAACGAAACGAAACGAAAAAAAATGAGATCCATGCTATTTTGCAATTAATCTCTAAAATAGACAAATCCCAGCCCTGGCCGCATACACCCATTATTCGACGACTGCCCAGTCCTGCGTCGCCGGCTTTATTAATATTAATTGAAAATAAATGCAGCATAAGCCGGGTCGGTCAAAGAGCAGCTGCCCTCGGGGTGGGGAGGAGGGATCCAACTGGGGGAGTGTGTGGCCAAAAATGTTGTAAAATGCAAATAATTAAATGGCAACCAATAAAATATGCAAATGAGTTGCGCGACACATAACCGAGGGGTGTGGATGTACGTGGGTTGTGTGTATGATATAATGCCACTCTCCTTTTGGGCAATGATGCGGGCTTCAGGTCCTGTGCAGGTCCTGGACAAGTGCATTTTGTATAAGCCAAAATGGCGGACTTTAGTTGGTTATAATATATCTGAGCATCAGCATGGTGAGCTCTTTAACTGCATTATACAATAATTCTATAAATCACAGGGTACATCTTAAAGGAGTTTTAGCTGCATTGAAACTGATACTGACACCCTTTATTTTTTCTCCCCAGGCACTCGACTACGATTGCGAGGTTCAGGGCCAACAGGACATTCCGCAGGCCATCCAGCTGCTTGGCGAGATGAACAGCAATGTGAAGCAGGTGACGGACCTCGTCGAGGGCATGCTGCAACGGGTGAAGCGCGGCGAACTGACCACAGAGTACGGGCTGAGTTTCCTCGAGGTGAAGTACCACATGCTGCTCGACTACTTGATCAACCTGACGTACGTGGTGCTGCGCAAGTGCTCCGGCGAGACCATTGAGGGCGATCCCTCCATCGAGCGTCTGATCGAGATACGCACGGTGCTGGAGAAGATCCGGCCCATAGACCACAAGCTGCGCTACCAGATCGACAAGCTGGTGAAGACAGCCACCACCGGCGTGTCGAGCAGTACAGATCCCATACTCTACAAGCCAAATCCGGACGAAATGATGAGCAGTGCGGCCGGAGCAGGTCACGATGATGACGACGACGATGAGGACGAGGCGGAAGCCGGCAGCGACAGCGACGAGGATGAGGAGGAGGACGAAGATGGGGCAGGCCCAGCGAAAAAGCCGCGCAAGGCGGCCACGGCCGGCAAGTCCGGAGTCTATGTGCCGCCACGCATTAAGCCCGTTTACTACGACGGCGACGAGCGCGATGCGGACAAGGAGAAGAAGGCCCTGGAGCGGGCCAAGAAGCGGGCCATCACGTGAGTTCGACTTGTAAGTTCTTCCGTAACTTTTGTAACTTCTGGTTCTTCCCTTAGTTCCTCCATGCTGCAAGATCTTAAGGAGGAGTACTTGGACGCCCCTACTGAGATATCGTCTGGTTCAAGGGCTCAACAGATCCTGTCGCATGCGCAAAAGGAGAAGCAGGAGTA
The DNA here is from genome assembly GCA_008042535.1 of Drosophila tani. Lineage (NCBI taxonomy): Eukaryota > Metazoa > Arthropoda > Insecta > Diptera > Drosophilidae > Drosophila > Drosophila tani. The sequence goes on along the minus strand of VNJO01003719.1, from coordinate 61,703 downwards.
CGAGGAGACCTACTTGATGCGCCTGCCGGTGACCAAGGCGGAGAAGCATCGCCAGCGCAAGCTGACCACGTTGGGTAAGTGCCACTTCCCCAGTTCTTTCAACTGAGGATCGCTAACCAAGTTACCTTCTCCCTTCGCAGGAACACTGGGCGACGAGATCCTCGGGGAGATCAGTAGGGAATCGAAAATGCGTGGCGACGGCAGCAAAAAGCGAAAACTGGCCAAGAAGGGCAAGGGCAAGAAGCGGGCTGGTAAAAAGCGAAAGTTCCATTAATCGCGAGGAGCCACTAAGAATAGTGACAAAAACTTTAGTTTACAAACGAATTATAATATATTTCTTAACTTTTGTTTGAAGAATTATGTTTTAAAATACATTCTGTTCATTTTTTATCAACGTTTATATACATATATACTTTTTATTAAAGAAACCTCGGTTGATATTTCATTGTACAATGTTAAGTTTTTCAATTAAAATTAAAGTTTTCTTATACTTTCAAGAATAACAAACTGTTTTTATTTAATTAGAAATAGTATTTTACATTATTTCGATTATTTTTCAGCTAACCGATTAAGAGGCCGTACCCAGCAAGGCCAGTATATGCGTAAAAATAATTAATATTCAAAGTAATCTATGAAAAACAACAAAATAAATGCGCATTGTAAACTGCATACAATTTTAGGCCACACAGTCCTCCAAATTTAAGTTGGGTAAGATATGTGAGGAGGAGCTAAATTAAGACATCCCCAAAGGTAAAATCGAAATTCGAAATTGAATTTGAATCGAGAAACTTTGTCTAGAACTATATTACAACGCGAAAACGAAACCGAACGAAACTTTTTCAATTAAAATTGTAACTTAAGGCACAGCAAAATTATTCATTAATGGATAACAAATGTATTTCGTTGTTTTTAGGAGTCAAATCTAAAAAAGAATGTTTGGGCAAAAAAAAAATCAACTTTCGGAGTCTTTATCGAAATTGTTATGTTGAAATAGAAATTAAACCAAATTCCAATGCAGCCAAAACCATATAAAGAAAGGAAACCCCCAAAACCAAAAGCAAAACTAGAAACAAAAGAAAAACCTACCACTTCAGTGACAAAAAGCAGATGCCTTAACAAGAGACCGGTTTACACAGTAAGAAACGAGCGAAATGCGAAATGAGAAACAATTTAGACAACAAACTTTTAGTTGGCGTATATGAAAGCAATGATCGAAATAAAGACTATATAGAACTACGATAACGTAAGCCCCACCCAAAACAAAAAAAGAAAAGAGAAAATAAACGGAGAATGTTATTTGAAAAACTTTCAGATAAAGTGTGGAAAGTGGTTTTCGTTTCAAGCAAAAATAAAACTCCTAAAAACAACTGAATTTAGACACAAAATTTTATATATTTCTTATATAGTATATATAACGATTAAATTAAAGTTAAGCGAACCATTTTGAAGATCGAAAAGATGCTACGTCCACGTGAAAAGATTTTAAATTGAAACCCAAAACGAAGGCAGTTTACGAGAAAAAAAAAGTATGAGTGGGGAGAATGGGAGGATGGATTGGAAAACTATATTACAAAATATATAATAATTACTACAACTAAATGTAAATGATAAATAAAAAGAAACAGAACGAGTAGCAGTAAGTTAAGTAAGGCAGCAAGCAAACAAGCAAACTTTTGGCTTTTACAACCAACTTTGACTAGGATGTGAAATTTTTTCAAAATTCTCTTGAAACAACTTTTTGGCTATAAATTTTAAACAAACAAGCAACGTAGGGCAGACAAGCGAGAAATTACCACATAAATGCAATAGAACTCGAAATTATTTACAGGCAGCAAGCAACCAGCAACAAGCAACAATGTTTTTAAATGTAATCAAATAAATTAATTTAATTAATTTATTTATGTTGAAAGCTGAAAGACTGAATATGTTAAAATGAAAACCAAAATGTAACGAAAAAAACAATGAACGGAAGCGATGTGTACTTTTTCTCAAGTGTGTGTACGAACTTAAATAATTTTAATAGCCGAATTTCTAGCACAAATTTAAAAACACGACTAAAGTATATTTTTGTTTGTCTTGGGTTCTTTGCTTTTTCTGAAGAAAATCATTATTCAACGAATATGCGTAACGAATTGTGTTTAAACTTTATTCTCTTTTCGGTTCGAAATATTTTCATTACGATTTCCATTCAAGTGCAAATTGTTCCTTTTTGTGTATGTAACATTGTAAAAGAAAATGTGAAAACTGAAAACGGATAACGGAATACGGACAGATACAAAAGTTAAATATATTGCAAAATGTAAAGACAACAAAAACAACAAAGTGAAAGCAACCAAACAAAAGTCGCCTTAGCCAAGCACCACAAAGCAAAAAAAGAAACGATATGAATCGATGTGAAAACTAAAATTTGTAAAACCAAACAAAACACTAATCTTAACTACCAATTATTTGTTGTAATTTAATGTAACGAACGACAAAATGAAACTCACACAACAGCAAACAAAGCAAAAAAGAAAAAACAAACAAAAACCAAAAAACAAAAAACATCTACAACAAAATAGTGCAAAAGTTCAAAAAGCATAACCTAAATGTAATTTAATTTTTATAGCCAAAGAAGAGGAAACGAACCAGAGGAACACGGATTGGATCAACGATCAATGGAGGATTTAGTTCTTAAGCTACAACTCAATACAATTCTGAGCGAAATTAATTGGTTACTTAGTGATAAATACCGAATACAGAAGAATGTTTTTAATCAACACAATACAAAATTCGAGCTTAAATTATTTCCAAACACGATAACCAACTATTTGGTTTGACATTGGTTCTCAAAATTGTTTTCTTAAAACAAGGAAAAACTTTGTAAAAATTGATATTGAATTGAGGATCAGTAGGGGAGTAGTAGGGACACGAGCATGATAATAAGTTTACGATGTAATCTTTAAATGCTGGCAAGTGGTTGGCCATCAAACATATGTAAAATGGATCTAAGTTTAATTAATCTACCAATTACTGATAAGCAAACTATTATTAACTAACACACTAAATTTCGAAAACCAAAAACTCTGAAACTGATGATAAATTACAAATTAAAAACCAAAAAAAAAACCGACTTGAATTGTTATGTTTTACCCAGAGATTGGAGGAGGGAATCCCATTTCATTTAGAGTCGGTCTGGACTGGATTAAAAATGAAATCGAATAAACGGTAGCAGTTATTCCACGCTTTGCCTGCAATGTACAAGCAATCTCGAACGAGAGAGTTTCTTTTTATTTGCACTCCAAATAAAGCGTAAATGCAAGGGACATAAAAATCCGGCTCTACTACGAGAGACTCCGCTCTTTTAAGTTTCGTTGTCAGCAGAAAAATGGCTTGCATATTGCAAATCAAATGTATGGACGCTTTCTTTTTATACCCTTGCAGAGGGTATTATAATTTTGACCAGATGTTTGCAACGCAGTGAAGGAGGCATCTCCGACCCCATAAAGTATATATATTCTTGATCAGCATCACCAGCCGAGTCGATCTAGCCAAGTCCGTCTGTCTGTCCGTCTGTCCGTCTGTCTGTCCGTCTGTCTGTCCGTCTGTCGGTTTCTACGCGAACTAGTCTCTCAGTTTTTGAGCTATCGAGCTGAAATTTTCAGCATAGTCTTATTTCTTTCGCACGCAGTATATATGTCGGAACGACCGAAATCGGACTACTATATCCTATAGCTGCCATAGGAATGATGGCGAAATTAATGTAAAAAAAATTTAACTTCTCTGTTTTTCAACGAATTTCTATAAATTTTAAGACATAGCAGTTTTTTAAGGTTCTAGAATTACGGTTTTAATTTCATTAAGATCGGTCCACTATATCATATAGCTGCCATAGAATCGATCGGTCCATTTATATGAAAATGTAAAATTTACAAAATTCGATGTTTTTTCAACATTACTAAAATGGTTCGATTTTCAATGATCCAATTACAGACTGCAAGGGTATACCAACTTCGGCTTACCGAAGTTAGCTTTCTTTCTCGTTTGTTATTACTCGGCTTCTACACGAATTTTCAGGAGAGATTTGATTGCCAAGCATATATAGCTTTGTTTTATTGCCTGAAATACCCAAGAAAACTGATTTCGATCTGCATAAATTACGTATCGGAGTTACTCATACATACGCTACTCATTTATTCAATCCACAAACAGTAAGTAATTACATATTTACAAGATAATAATAATTATTGCACAGGAAGTGTGTGTGTTGAGCTTGCAGCCTCTGTGATGCCCTGGGGGCAGTGGGTTGCCAAGAACCTAAGCCTGGGGCTGGGCCACCTGTTTTTCCGCCTTGAGGCGCTGCTTCTCCTTGAGCAAGGCGTAGCACTCGGGAACCTTGTTGTAAAAGTCGCAGAGCTTGGACTGCGAGTTGAAGGCCAGGTACTTGCCGCAGTTGTAGAGGCGCGGATGTCCGTTCACGCAGACGAAGTACTTCTTGCAGGTCTGCGGGTGGCGGTAGTAGCGCAGCTCTCCCTCCGGACTGACGTCCACCTCGGGAGCGACTCCGTCAACGGGATCGGCGGCCGGGCAGTTGAAGCCGAGGAACGCCTCGGCGTTGCAGTTGGCCACAAGATCGGGCCAGTCGCACTGGTAGGTCTCCTCGTTGAATGCCAATCCCTCGGGGCACTTGGTCAAGCTGGCCACGCCGTGGGCGCAGTTGCGGTACACTCCGCACTTGGTGTTGTCTCCGTTGGGATAGAAACCGAACTGGCGCGGGCACTCCTCGGTGCCGTTGGCGGGCTGCAGGCGCGCCCTCTCCTTGCAGGTGGAGTACGGGGCGTATGTGCACTCTCCGGTGGCCTTGGTGCGCTGGTGGAAGAGAAGACCATCGGGGCAAAGCTTGGCCACGGGCACATCATCCTGGCACTCTGTGTAGGCGTCGCACTGATCGCCCGAGGCGAATCTTCCATTGGGCGAGGGACACTCGGGTGAGGCAACGACTGTAAAGACAAGAAGCAAGGCGTTAGAGTGGTAAGATCTCTGGTCATTAGGGATTGCTTAACCCGTACTACCCAGTCGGAAGGCTGTTCTGATTTTTTTGATACAACGTTTCTTTTATTATTGTGACGAGCAAAATGTGAACAATCAAATTTGCCAAGATCTTTAACTACAGACTAGAAAACTCGAGCAACCTATGGCCGTATATAGTATGGCCTGTCCGTGGGAAATCTCAACTCGACGTCGACTTAGTTCTTCTGGCTTCTGGCGTGCTGGCGGGCGGCCTTGATCTGGGCACCCTTCTCGCGGATGGCACTGCTGCAGTTGGGCACGTTGTCGATGTCGTCGCACTGCTTCAGCTCCTGGTTGAAGGCCTGGTCCTCGCCACAGCCAATGCGGCGCGGGCGTCCCTCGATGCAGATGAAGTACACCTGGCAGTTCTCCTGCGACGGATGGAAGGTGTAGTCCTCCTCCTGCTCGCCCAGCAGCTCCGACTTGGGGGCGGGGGCCGGACAGCTGAAGCCCAGGAAGGCCTCGGCGTCGCAGTCCTCGACCTGGTCGGGCCAGTCGCACTTGTAGGTGGCCGGGTTCCAGGCCAGACCCTCGGGGCAGTCGAAGACGAAGCCGCGGCCCGCCGCACAGTTCATGAACTGGCCGCAGTGGCTGGCATCGCCCATGCGGTAGTAGCCGAACTGGTGGGGGCAATCCTCCGTGGGCTGGGCGGCCTGCAGACGGGACTGGGCCTGGGTGCACTCCACGTCGATGGGGTAGCCGCAGGGATAGCCGGTCGACTTCTCATTGTACAGCAGACCGTCGGGGCAGAGCTTCTCCTCGGCCACGCCGTTCTTGCACTCGATGTAGGCGTCGCAGGATCCCGATACGGGCGCCGTTCCATTTGCCTCCCGACAACCTCCGGCGGCGGCGGCAGCTGTAAGATACACCAGACGATGGTTAATGCGGCTTAACTGGACGAGATCTAAGAGCTTACCTCTAATGATTTATGATGAGAAACTGCCTTTTCTTTGTATCTATTCGATGCATTTTGCATTTTGCATTTAACTGTGAGAGACACCAGACTTGACAATGCGCGGCTCTTGAAATTTTAATGACTCGTGCGGTTCACACCCCGTTTGTTGAACCCACTCGCATGGTTCACGAATGTTAATTATTACGTTATTAGTGATTTTAATGGGGTTTGGATACTACTACTTTGATTACAAGTGCGGGGATTTGGGATTTGGATATTACTACTTTGATTACAAGTGCGGGGATTTGATTGTGCTTTTTACAAATAATACAACTTAAATGTATTCCAGGCTTTTTTATGTATTAATGATGAAGTATTTTTAAATTTGATTAAATATGTTATGTAAATATATATAATATTTAATCTTAATGAGACTGATCCTAAGATATTTAGATACGACGGAAATATATAAAGATATTTTGGGTAAAGTGGAAGCCTAGTCATTATTGTTTTATAATTGATAAATAAAAAATATATTTAAGCTGAATTTATGATTGCTTATTGATAAGCTATAAGCTCACTACAGTTTTGTTAAGTATGCTCTTATATTTCACTAAATGCGGCTAAGCTGAATTGAAAGTCTTATCAAATTATTTCAAGAATTAAAATAAATAAAGTAGTGGCACTTTACATAAATGCCTCGGCACTAAGATTATTATTAGTTGCTCCAAGTGCTTTTCAATTTCAAATATCTACGAACAGCATTAGAATTTGTAGAATTCGAGTGGAAGTTCATTGGGAATATATCGAAATAAGTCTCTTTTGAAACTCTTCGACAGAATTTGTAGGTAATTTTAATATTCAGGAAAATATACAAGTACTATTACTATTAATCATAAGAAAAAAAGTTGGTAATATTTATTAATTTATACTTTTGTAATATTTGTGATTACAACTGAGTTAACGATATATAAACATGGTAAACTAAACTCTATTATATTATTAACTGATTTAACGAACTCAAACTGATAGCTTAAGTGTAGATATAGTAGCCTTCCAAAAATATTTTCCCACGCATTTACATAGCTCACTGGTGCGCCGGCTCGAGTTCTTCACAACCTACAGCGTCTTCTGGAATCTTCTTATGGACTCACCATGAGCTGGCGCTGTGAAGATGTTGAACTGAATTCGAATTCAAAGAGCTCCCCCTAAAGACGCAGAGGCGCTTAAAGGTCACTACAACCGGCTGGGCACGCATCGAGATCGATGTGTCGCCTCCAGCGCCGCTCGGCTCGGCTCCCCCTTAACATGTCTGACCGCTATCCGCCAGATAAACTCGTTTCTTGGCACTGCCGCGAATCAAACAATGGACCAATGCGCCAACAGCAGCGACATCCAAAGATTATGCAATATTGATTTTGGTGCCGCAGCAGCGTGTGAATTAAATTTTTCGAAAATGCCTGGTGACCTTGAAATATTAAAGAAATTTCAGGGGGTTTTCCAAAAGTTGATTACTTTGGCCATTCGTTTTCCTTTCCGCATTAATTACTGGCAGTTTCGGAGCCTCTTTCGCCTTCGTTATTTGACAATTCGTGAGATTTCCTGGTATTGTGGGGAAATATTTTGTGAACTGAATAGTCCCCCAGCATAGGGGGAATATAGCACAATCTCCCCCCAGTTGCTTAATGACACGATGACGGTGCTCGATCAGCGGAGCGATGTGTGTAATTGAAGATTATGTAAAATAAGTGTGGGAACACACCGTCTGCCCTGGTGTCATTGTGAGGTTTCTGTCGCCGAGTGGGTGCAGTCTGCCTTCGGTTTTAATAGCGGCGCCAAAGCCATGTGCAATTAAGTGCTCCCCCCATTAAATTTGTCTATTTTATACCCTCTACAATACCTTATATTCTATGCCTTCTACAACTGGAAAATATTATAATTAAATAACTCAAATTGGTGCTAAACTTTGTGTTTTATTATTTGACATCTCAAAGTTATTCACACTTGTGGTTTAATTGCTCGAAATGAAATGGGTAAACCCGTTTAGTAGGTTTGTTGCTCAATTTTACACTGTTTCGTATGCAAATACAATTTATTATTGTCACCCTTTGGCATTTAGACTTATTTTCTACGCATGGAATAGAGGCACCACAACCGATTTGAATGTGCAAAAGTTTGTGGCCTAAGTCATTCGTTTTGGCCATTAAATATTTTACTTATGTAGAGTACTAACCCATCGAGCCGAACATGGCGAGGCACAGGAAAGCACTGATAAACGTTTTGGCCATTTTGTGTGGTGTGTGTGAGTATCCTTGGGCACTTAAATTCAAAGAAAAGATGAGAGCTGGCGCGATGCTCTGCCAACGAGCTGACAATTTCGACTGTTTTGCGCTAGAAACGCAACGCAGATATTAACTGGTAAAATGGCAAGCGACGGCTCAGCCGAAGCTTCACAAGATGATCATCATCGGGAGCCGAGCGTAGCCCGGAGCTTGCTGATCTTCCTCAAGCGCGGTTGGGGGATTCGCAGCAGCTTTTGCCGTCGTAAGCCTCAGCCTCAGCCTCAGTTGCAATAAAAGCAAACATGTCAATAAATAACGAATAAACAAAAAGCCAGATCAGATGGCATAAATTTCAGCGGAAAAAAGCTCAGTCTGTCCCAACTGACTCATCCCAGCAAGTTCTGGTCTCGGTTTTGAGCTAGCAACTGTCTTAAATATTAATCAAAGTAGTCTGTATTTAATTTATGTTAATGCCGCCGCCGCCACCTCTTCGATTTGCATATTTCGCACTTTTGTTTTCGTCGAAAAATCGAAAAACTCAAAAGAAACCAGAAAATCCAACTTAAAGTCAAGGCCGACTGCGCCCCTGAGGGAGGCCGTACCAATCACGGCAATCTGACAATGATCTTGGCATTAGGCTTTAACTCGCCAAACTCGGATTTTTAAGGAACCTTAGCGTGTGTGTTGGGTGAATAATTTTAGATTAAGTAATGACGAAAGATGCAGCAAATGTCATGAGCCGGAATAACAGGTCTGAGGTTTTGGCGAAATTCTCAGCTTACGCAAGTTCCCATAATTTATTCCGAGCCTTGCGTAGAGATAAATACACGTTTCTGCATCATTTTTAAATTAGTTTTCTTTATTTTGACATCTTTATATGTATACTTCCATCAGTTGTTGTCTGTTTTGTGTGTGTTTGTGTGTAGCTTTCCTTAGATTTTAGCTAGTAGTCCATGCTCAGCAGATTTGCACTTAACTCTTACAAAAAATATATAGTACATACGTATATCTATATATTTTCGTACTTGAAAAATATATATTCATATGTCGAAATGCTGCGATCAAAGACATTTGGTCAAATTAGGCGTAGAAACTAGAAACTAATAACTAAAAGGAATTAAACAATTGGCAGGCTGGGCATCATCGTTAAGAAGACTCGTTAAGTAGAGGAGTATACATACTTCAACTGACAGCGACTCGAGGATACATAGGTAGGTACATATATAAAAAATAATCCACTTTGATTTTGATTTACTATCTATGTACAAATATATAGTTTAATACAATTTATTTACATACAAAAATATGCTCTTTGCGTGTGCCGTGCCTCTCGCCTTTGCGAACACAGGGGGTTTGCCAATTCAAAAGAAAGTCGGGTCCGGAAATGGGGGGGTCATATAAATATTTCATATTTCATATTTCATATTTTACTTCGTTTTGTCTAAGGCACTTTTACACTTCATACAATCATACAAATGTACTTCAAATTGTTTATTCTATTCATACTTTTACTGCTTTAACAACGTTCTTTACTTTAGCTTTAGGTTCTGTGATATTTTAGTCTTACTAAGTGAAAGTATTTAGTCGAGGTCCGAAATCCTACCAAATTTGTTGAGCGAATAAATCTAACTAAGAGCGGATCAGCTTGATTAATCCAAAGCCTTTGACAAATAAATACAAACACCAATTGTTGTATGTTGTTCCCAAGTCACTTTTGTTGTATTTTCATTTTAATGCTCAATGCTCAACAACATACGCAAAGTCTAAGTACTATTCTTTATTTGCAACTCCCTAAAACTCGCTTAGACACTACGTTCATATTCATATTTTTATTATCGATAAGGCCTACTCAACAACAAAAACCTTCAGCATTTCACTCGGAACCTCACAAATATGTTTTTAACATTTATATGTGCACAAGTTTGACTTAATATCCAATAACACTAATAAAAAACATATACAAAACTAATGTTACGTACGGTTACGGTTAAGTTAATGCATATGGGTCTCTCTGTCTCTGATCCGTATTTCTTACTTTCTTACTTCTTATTAATTAGGTTCAACATCTCCATCCATGTCTCGCTTTACTAGTACAAATATCACGGTTTACTTGCGTTTAGGCTCATTGAAATCGTAAGCTTAGATCGTAAGCAACAATTGCTTCGCCTAAACAAATCAATTCTCCAAGTGTGTGTTGGTTGTTGGTTGTGTGTGTTGGTGTGTTCTCTTGTATAAATTGTTAGCTAATCTTAATTGTGTTGAAACTTGTCTTTAGCCTTCTAATTGTTAATTAATCTCTAACCCTATTACGATTTAACTCTCAAAGTCTATGTAATACGTAGCAATTCAACGCTGCCTACAAGTCGAAATTTCAAACGTCTGAATCGTGGTCTAGTCTACGTTTTGGTCTCTGCAGTAAGTCTACATTGCCCAAGAAAATAGTGTGTGTGTTTAATAGTTTAATCTATGGCAAATACAGAAACACATAAAATGGTTAGACGATTAGGAATCTTACGGCTGAGTGGCTGAGTATTGCGTTAAGGAAAGCCATAAATAGCTGAAAAACAACTCAACTCTCGTGAATGGATGTGTATGGAAAGAAAGAGAATTCAACTAACTAAACGGTAAACTTAGGTCAAGGGCTAAGACTAAAAGTAACTGATAGTGACTGCCTATGAGTAGTGGAAACCCTCCGGCTCTCCGGCTTTCGCAGAGGAGAGTAAGGGAAGTGACTCCAAGTTGTCCAAATATTTGTGTGTTGATATTTACAGGAAGCTTTTGGAAGTAGATCCACCTTGGACTTCGTTTCTTTTCGTTTCGTTTCGGAGAGCAGCCAAGGGGGCTACATGCTGAGTAGAAGAAAGAGAGAATCCTGACCAACAGCAGGCGACCTGATCTATCGCTAAGCCTATGCCTAACTACCTACACACGTAAGGCTCTATCTAAACCTAGGGCTAGGGCTATCTCTAGCTAATCGTAAAACACGCACTTGCAGTGCGCATCCAATGCCACAGAGCTGATCGATACCCTCCTCCTGACCCGGAAGTCATCGGCCTATAGCATTGCGAATAGTAATAGGGTTGTCGGTTGTAGTCTTTTCGCCTGCGCCTCCCGCACGCTGTCTGGCTGAGCTCAGCTCGGTCTCAGAATTAGTTACTATATCGCACAGCCCTTGCGCATTCCGTACATGATCTTCAGCTCCGGATAGATGATCTTTCGTATCAGCTGATTCGTCTTCCCGGACAGCATCGCCCGCCGGTTGTCCTTCTTCAGCACCTTGATGCCCGGCTTGTGCACCAGGAAGGCGTTGTCCAGTATGTGGAACTCGTAGTCCAGCACGCACAGCGCATAGCCCTGGATGGAGTTGGTATTGTAGGCACAAGTTAATCCCAATCTGATTCCCAACTCACCTGAGGCATCTTGTCGCTCTTGCCCTCCCAGCTGAGCCGCTCATCGTAGTGCGGATCCGCATGGGTTCCAATGTAGATGGGCTCCCAGTGGACGTAGTAGCCAGTTCGCTTGCCTGTGGATGGAGAATATAGCTTTATATCTTGAGGTTACCTTAGGGGTTACCCTTTATACCTATGTGAAACACGCTGAGCTCGTCCGTCTCGTTGGCGGACATCCATTCCTTGGACTTGGGCACCCCATGGCAGCTGGCGCACACGCGCTTGTGGAAGGGTATGGCCTTGCCGGTGCGCAGGAACTCCTGCAGCTCGGTCTTGTCGTGCGGCACCGGCGAGTTCTCCTCCACCTCGAAGATGGCCAGGGGAAATACTCTAAGGAGCAGGCATTAGCCAGGGAACAGGATCAGCAGACAGAGGACTCACCTGGGCGCCTTGCGTCGCAGGTACTGCTCGTTGCGGGCAATCATCTCGAGGAACTTCTTGACCAGACCCGGGTTGGGATACAGCTCGATGTCGGAGGCCAGAATGAAGTGGGTGAGCGCCGAGTCGCGGGCTATGTTGCGGCCCACGTTCACCGGATACAGGAGCTTCTTCTGCGCCTTGTACAGGTGCCCCGAGCTGACATTGAAGTACGGCGCCGGCAGCGAGCAGTTGTAGCCGGTCTTGAAGACCTCGTGCGGCTTGGGCACCGACTTGGGTATGTGCTTGGTGCCGAAGTAGATGTGGAAGGTGGTGTAGGCGCGCACCAGGTGGCTGCCGGGCAGGCACTCACGCAGGTACCGGATCGAGTCCAGCGTGGGCTGAAAGTCCGTGCCCGGTGCGTGCATGGCGATGCTCACCGGGGCGTTCCAGCGCTCCAGCAGCGGTATCAGGTTGTCCAGGAACGTGTAGTCCGCGTGCGTTGTGTACGTGATCGACTCGTGGCACTTGATCTCGCCGTGCTCCGCCCGTACGTAGTTCTGCAGCACCCAGAAGTCGCCGCGCTGCAGCGTCTGCTGGTGGTAGTCGTGGTCGAAGCAGTTGATCAGCGAGCGCACTCGCTCCTCCAGCTCCTTCTCGTCGCCGGTGACGATGTAAGCCTCCGCCTGGGTGTTGTTCACCTCGGCAGGTAGGCCGATGCCCCCCGCTCCAATGTTGCCAATCACCTGGGACGGATCGGCCAGGACAGCGGCTCCGGCTCCGCCACCGTTACCGCCTCCGCCACCACTCTCATTGGCCACGGCCGGAGCAGCTGCGGCGGCAGCCTCAGGCGCTTGAGCACCCGCCGCAGCAGCAGCAGCAGCTGCCTGAGAGTCGGCATTGGCGTTGACCACCAGCTTCTCCTCGGACTCGAAGAGGTCCCCCACCTGCTGAAACGAACTTAGTTAGCAAGATTAGTTAAAAGCTTGGAGCTGTGCTTCTTACATTCGGGTTCTTGGGCGTCGGCGGCTGTTGCGGCTGCTGCACTTGCGCCGCCGACGCCTGCAGCATGGACTGCACTGGCTGTTGGTCCTGCAGCATGAATCCGCCGCCGTTTGTGAAGTTGTTGCCGCCGCCGATCATCAGCTGGCTGCCGATGTACAGGATGACCGCCACGTTGATCAGGATGCTGCAGCGCAGCAGCCAGTTGCGGCGGGTGAACATTTTCTGGCCCAAAGGCTCAAAGCGCATGTTGTAGCTGCAAGTAAGCCAAATTTATATTGGTTATTATTTAAGCTTTTACTTAATTTAATTAATTTTAATTTATTTTAAATCTCGTCTACATTCTACATTAAATCATTAAATGCGACACCTGGTGGCGTAATCAAAATGGGGCGGCTGCTGTTAGCCTTAACAGAGCTATTTTGCCAAAAAGCGCCCTCTATGCGAAAACTTCAAGGGGTAACATATCGATAGATGGCGCACATGAGATGTTTCCCAAAAGTTTTAGAGCTATTGGATTATTTGTAAAAACATGTTTCTACCGCTTTTATAATAAATTAATTTACCATTGTTGTACAAATTGGGTTTTTGTTACAACTTTAAAAACCTGATTAAAAGTAATAAAGATAAAGAGTTTCAAAGGTAACAAAAATCCTTGAATGATATAGTTTTACAGCAGCATTACCCACTATTAGTAATCCGGTAATCTAGAACTGTTAACGATAAAGTCTGTTATCGAAGCACCATTGCATTATTACACCACTTTTTACTGATAAAGAGCAATCTATAACCTACTATAAATAACAATCTAAGCAACTAACAATAGTGAGCATAATTGTAGATTTTTTCTATTCCGTCGACATATATCACCAATTTTAAGCCACTTCATTCCGCTTTAAAAAATCAGCATATTCGGGGAATCACTATCGCTGTTGGGCCACTAAGTTCAATAAATTTATAAAATTCCATAAATGCCGTTTAGCTATCAGACGTATTTTCCAACCATTTGGTTTATTAAACACTCACTGTCCTCACACAATTAGAGCTCAATTTATTTTTATAAGCGGAAGTACTTAGTTTTTTTTTAATTGTTTTAGAGTTATAGTCCATTTCCAGGTATTGCAGGTATTTCTTCCATAAAAACACTCACTGGACTATAATCAATTAGCGCACAATTTATAAGCACTTCGCACACGGCAGGAAATTTCGCTTAATTCAATCATCTTTGTGGTTCTTTTCACTTAATGGCCAGTACACACACCAATATATTTAATTAAACAATTAATTAACGCACAAATTATTATGTATTATAATAATTATAAACTAAGTGCTTCTAGTGCTTACGAAGCTGTATCTCTAGCTCTTGCCTTTTCGTTGACTCCATTTCCGAGCAAGAAGTCCGTACCAGCGGACCCTTCGAATGAGACTGCTTGGCTCGGTGACTCTCTAGCAAAGTTTTTCCTACACTCCGAGTAATTTTCACTCTACTTACGTAGAGTGTTTGTTTGGTTAGCGTTATCTAATTTCCATGATTAGTTATCATTCAGCGCAATTAACCAAACAAAATGTCGCACAGGAAGTGGCTACGTACCTACCACTGTAAATAGACATGTTTTTGGTTTTTGTCTGGCGCAGTTTTATTTTTAATTTTTTGGCAGTTAAATGCCGTTTTACGTACCCAAAGCATCACCCAACAACGAGGTGAGCCAGAGAACGGGTTTCGCAATAAATTTGCGTGCTGTCCCCGGAATTAAATTTGCGGGAGTGCAACGACTTTTGGCAGTGGACAACAATATCATTAGCATTAGTCAGCGCGGGCAGTGAACATAATGCGGGAATAATGAATCAAGTAGCGGCTTTAGGTTTTGTAAAATCCCTATAAAGATTCTGATTAACTGGGGGTTTCCATGCCTTATTAAGTCCCTTCATTTTACAACTCTTTTTTATAGCAGCCCAGCCCATTTTTGGAGAAACTTTCCACAATACAAGGTTCATGCGTGAGGATGTAAAACCGTGTGCCAAATTGTGTCAATTTTGTAATCACTCAATTGGAGAAATTATTTCCAGAATAATAATCAATAAGGCCTTTGTTAATGTCACTTGTCCCTTGCTAATTCTGACATCTACGCAGACAGTCCAATTAGGCAGGGACGGGATTCGGCATGATAAACTCAAAGTAAAGTGATCGTTGAGCGTAGAGATCTTTTCAATACAATTTCATGGGCAGCTTCTGGAGATGACGGATTCATTCATTAGCGAACAGCTCACCTTGGGGGTCCACACGAGCGCCGAATTTTCAAGCTATCCGATGGATTGGGCCGAGTTTGGGTTCATTGCACCATCGACAAGTGGATGGCGCTGGCAGGCGGATCGGACGAGTGGACCTCCCTCCTGGAGGGTACCGGGTACCAAAACTGCCACCGGTTTTGTGTGTTTCTAGGGCATTGTCGGATGATGAATTTGCATAGCCCGCGGCAGCGGCGGCTCCAAGACCCCCAGTAATAGTAATCCGCACTCCACGCACACAGGAAACCGACAGGGAACAGCAACTACGACGGCTACAGGCTGAACAACCACCGAAACAACCAACAACAAACAGCAAACAGCATCACAATCTGCGGTCTGGCCCGCGGGCAATTTGATAAAAGTAGAAACAAGAATGAACGCTAAGGTCGAGTGTCTCGACCATAAGTTACCCTGTATTTAGGGATCTGAGTTTTTTTTGCCATAATAATAATCACAATAGATCGAAATCTTGGCTTTCGAAAGCTCCGTATGCTCCATATATGTAGTATATCTAATCATAAACCCAATATTCCCTTGAAGTCGCTGGGCTACTGGATACGAAAACTAAAGCCCACTGGAGGAACCCTGCTCGGCAACAAGTCTGGGCTTCAGTTCTTTTTTACGATCACATTTGGCATCATAATCGTGTCTACGAGCTGCTTCGACGGCTGACAGTTTGCTATGTTTTTATGATTTTTGTGGGTTCTTTTTCTATATATTTTTGCTGTTTTTGTTTTTCGTTGTCCGGCTTTGTTTCTGATTTTTCTAGCTGAGGCGTGTGTTGGCTGTGTGACTTGTTGCGGCTATGGTGATTATGCAAAATAGAAAAGCAGTCTGACGTACATAATTTGGAGCAAAACGTGAGAATTTTTATGAGTTTCCAATTTGCCAACTGAAGTTGTGCCCAAAAGAGAATAAAGAAGGCAACCTGAAGTGCGACACACGTTCCGTTTGTAACAATGAGCTTGAAACCCACAATAAATGTGGGTTGCTAAAAATATACATCGAGTTTAATCAGATCTCTGATTATTTTTTCTAGCTGAGCTTAGAGAAAATGGAGTCTGAAGCAGTGCCAATAATAGAAACTGTACCTTTAAAAATTTTAATTGTATATTCCGGTATCAATAAATATGTTATATAAGATTTTATATACTAAGAGCAAGCATGTTTATTCCCAAAATCAACCTTGACTTCGAGCTACCAGTTTTTTTTTTTTTTTTTATTTATTTATTGCATAACAAATATCTGTTAGCACAGCTATACTTAAATTCTAAACAATAAGGCTTAAAACTATAAACTTAACAAAATTACAGTTCGGACGACTCAAGAAACATGTAAATCTTATTTGTAATGACTTCGATTGATTCGTTAGAAATTATATGGTTCACAGCATTGAAATTTTTACATAAAACATTAAATGGGTCGTGCTGTGCAAAATTAGATTTACATATAGGCAAACGTAAAGGACGGAAAGAACGAGTAAATCTTAAATCAGCAAAACCTAAATCGGTCCTGGGTTCTATTGGTTATTGGTAAAGATTCGTGCTGCCTATTGACTTTTTGACCATTACAACGTCTTCTTAGAGAGCTCCATATCCATGGCCAAAGTGAATAATAGTTTCCTATGCCGTCCGGGTGCGACTTTTGCC
Organism: Drosophila tani; assembly: GCA_008042535.1. Taxonomy (NCBI): domain Eukaryota; kingdom Metazoa; phylum Arthropoda; class Insecta; order Diptera; family Drosophilidae; genus Drosophila; species Drosophila tani. The sequence continues at coordinate 44,734 of VNJO01003719.1, read as the reverse complement.
TGGGCCCACAGTCATTTGCCATTTGAGCGAACAATTTGTGCTGCGTCTCATGTTACGACTTTTCCAGCGTACACTCGGAATTTTAATTGCCCAGTAATTTAGAATATTGGCAATAAAATCTGAATAATCTTTACAATATGCCATAGATTCTTATATTGTTTCTTAGAAAATGCTTCCTTTTTGTTTACTTAATTATTAAAATTTAATATTTAAATATAAGAAAAAACATTTTTCAAAGTACAAAAATTATGAATGGGATCTTTTATAGCACAACATAATAAATGCTAAGTAATATATTTTAAGTGAATTTTAAAACAACCTCTTGAAAATTTATATAAATAAAGTATTCGACTGTGCAAAATGTAAGGCTATTTTTCTCTGAGCGTAGCCTTAGCAATCGCAACTCCAAACGGAGAACAGATGATGACGGAGGCGATGACGATGATGATGGCGGCGGCGATGGCGATTCCATGGGGCGACCGGAGAAAAATCCATCGAAGAAATGCCAAACTGCAATTGACTTGCATGACCATAAAAATTAAGTTATATACACCGAGCGAACGCTGGAGCCCGACGCTGGCTGGTGAAGCTAAGCAACTAGCAACTAAAGCGCAAAAATAAAGTCGGGTGAAATTGCTGCTGTAATATATTTTAATAGCACAGAGCATGGCCGGAAAAGTCCGCGCTGCGATCGACCATACTCGTTAGTCCGTCGGAGGCTTCGTTTCGCTGGGTCGTTTGGTCAGTAACCAGTTACCAGTCACAATCGCCTGGCAACAGTGGAGCGGAGCTGAACTGAGCTGAGCTGGGCTGACAAACCGAAACTCCCTGGTCAAATTCGATGCCCCCAAATGCCCCCTCCTCTCCGCCGGCTGTTTGCCTTATTATGTCTAATTAGATTGCGCTGGCCCGTCGCTGAGTATTTCCAGCTGGATGGGAGAGCGCCCAGCACCCAGCACCCAGCACCGAGCACCGAGCGCCGAGGACTGAGGCACTGAGGAATGGAATGTCTTATTATTTTCCGTTTTCGTGTTTTGCCTCTTTCAGAAAATTTCTTTGACGCGGGCCCGGGCGAAGAATCGTTTATGAAAACGTTGTTTGTTTCTCTGCCCTGCTCTGGCTTGGTTTCTTTTTGCTTTTTCCCTTGGTTATTTTTGGCGAGGAAGTTTATGAAGTGATTGGATGCCAGGCATCTGCCTTGTGGTGGGGTTAATGCGAGGCCCGATCGAATTGTGGGTGAGACTCAGTGGGGCAATTTATCCAGTTCATTTGCAGTAGCTAAGAAACCCATACATCATTTAACAACGATATCTAAGACGAGCAGGAACGCAATATACAACAAAGTATCTTAAAGGGAGCTATCAGCTTAAGATTGTAAATTCTGTTGATCAAGGTTCCGAAACCTGTTAAATAAAATTTACATCTATTAGGATTTATTTTAATTGCTTTTAGGTATTAATTATTGGGCAACAATGAAAGTTAAACAGCAAATACCTGTCCAATAAAATGTGCATGCATTGCTGTGAGCCAATTAACTAATTACCAATAAATTTCAATTAAATTGCCAATTTGCTGGGAAAAATCAACACAATGCCTGACATAACCGGAAGGTAGGAAGATACACACACACGACGCCCAGCCCACAGACAGCGCCAGTCCATAGATAAACAGATAATTATCGATAATTGCGCATTAATAAATTCAGCAAGGAGAAAGCCGAGACCGCTGAGAGCGAGCGCCAAGAGTTTTATGTGCGTTTAATGATGATACCTTCGATGGCCAAATCTAATGGGCTTACCCAGTGGAGGAGGGATTAGTGGCAGGGGCGAGATGAGTGGATTCTCGAGGCTGTCACCTGCGAGTTGATGAATGCCCAAATACCTGTCACGCCGTGTTTGCCATTCGCCAGTGAGCCATTTTATGCTCGCAGAGAGGAAGAAACATAACGGCACAGGACACGGCACAAACAGGGCCATAAAATATTCAATTTATATTAGTTCATTCCGTTGGACAGCGGAAACGACACAAAAATGAGTTATAACCACGGAGAGCTTTTTTTCTTTTTTTCCCCCAAGGGTGTGGCCTCAGAGGGCGTTGCAGCGGAAATTAGAGACGCTCGGATCTGTGGGTTCGGTTTTTGGTTCCCTGTACCGGTCCCTGTCCCTGTCCCCCAGATTTATGCCTCCTCGTAAAAGTCTACTTCCCCGCCGACTTTATCTCGCTAACGGCACTCGGCCAAGAACCAGGCAGTGTTGTTTCATTAGCATTGCCAATTGGGTGCTAAAAATAGAGAGTTAAGGAATACCAAGCCAGAGATTAAACTACCGTACAGAACGTGCTTAAAGTTTCTTGAATCTTAATTAGGCCCATCAATCTCCATGTCTCGCAGCAGTAAAATTCGTCGAAGTGATCGAACTTCGAAGGCTAAAAGCGATAAATACTTTTCTTTATCGCAAATAGTATTTTATAGAACGGGTATTTTACACCTGAACGTTAAAGGTGAAGGAACGTATTGTTACCAGTGACAAGAGGAAAATGTAGTAATTGTTTTTAAAGATTCCAATCCTGTTATGTCTTATCCAGCTTACCTGAATCATTCGGTTTGTTCTGCTAAAGATTTTACCAACATTAATAGAGTTATTGGTCAAGTGAAAAAAATTCAACATTTATTTAGTAAAGAATATTTATATGCCTTTATTATATGGTCGTGTCTAAAAATAATATTAAGCTCCTCTTTAACAACAATGTGGTTAAAAACGAAACAACTATAAAGCTAAGGATATAAAGTTTTACGACTTGCATGTCTCACGTGGCAGGCATTGGTCAATGCCACAAATAAAATAGGTTAAAGAAGCAGAAAAAACAATTTTCATAGGGAAAACCAAAATAGGTCAGGTTGACCGACATTCCTCACGCCACAGAAAACACGGAAACAAGCCAGAAATGGTAATTGCGATGCAACTGAGCAATAAACTAGTTGCGGTCCTTAAATACAAATGACAGGGCAAGAAGCAAGCCCACAAATAGAAGATATCGATTTTAAGTTGTTGTTCAGTTCGACGGGTAAATTATCCGTCGATTAGCTGCACATGGCTCTACTAATTCATCAATACATCACTCCGTATCACGTTTTATTGTTATATTTACTACGATAATTATTTGTCAAGGCTCTGTGATGTTGAACACAAAAAAACGCACATACTACAGCCAATTACTGTGACCACACAGATATAATGACAGCGGTCACGGAAATATCTAATCAAGCTTACTTTTCATCTTTATAAGCCTATAGATTTATTTTGGGTAGTAAGCTCATTGGAGACTTTATTAGGGACTAAAAGGGGAAACTGTTTGTAAATGTAGTCTACGATATTCATTTAAATTCATTTGAAAGTCACCGACAAATTTTAATTGCTTTTTATACCCTTGCAGAGGGTATTATAATTTTGACCAGATGTTTGCAACGCAGTGAAGGAGGCATCTCCGACCCCATAAAGTATATATATTCTTGATCAGCATCACCAGCCGAGTCGATCTAGCCATGTCCGTCTGTCTGTCCGTCTGTCCGTCTGTCCGTCTGTCCGTCTGTCGGTTTCTACGCGAACTAGTCTCTCAGTTTTTGAGCTATCGAGCTGAAATTTTCAGCATAGTCTTATTTCTTTAGCACGCAGTATATATGTCGGAACGACCGAAATCGGACTACTATATCCTATAGCTGCCATAGGAATGATGGCGAAATTAATGTAAAAAAAAAATTTACTTCTCTGTTTTTCAACGAATTTCTATACATTTTAAGACATAGCAGTTTTTTAAGGTTCTAGAATTACGGTTTTAATTTCATTAAGATCGGTCCACTATATCATATAGCTGCCATAGAATCGATCGGTCCATTTATATGAAAATGTAAAATTCTACATGTAAAATGTAAAATTTACAAAATTCGATGTTTTTTCAACATTACTAAAATGGTTCGATTTTCAATGATCCAATTACAGACTGCAAGGGTATACCAACTTCGGTTTACCGAAGTTAGCTTTCTTTCTCGTTTAATTGATAATTTCGGGAATAATCCCTTTTGGGATTAAACAATATTCCGTAAAATGTTATGTGAATTTATTAAGCCCGAGGCTTCTCTATTTTAAATTAAAATAAAATCTGGCAATTTAAAAACCTTTCTTATAAAAGTTGATTTCTTCTCAGTTTTCCCTGAGCCTTTAAAAGCATTTTTCATGCGGAAACACACAAAAATTGTTATGTCACTGGCAAATTCCCAGAGTGTTTCTGAGAAAAAAAAAGTAAAGCACTTGGGAGTGCACCTCAGATGACAGAAGTTGCGACTTCGGCTAGAAGCATTGCTCATACGCAGTGTATGCCATGGCATAACACCATTTTCGGGGCGCTGCGAATGCCTTCACACATGCAACCCATTATCGGCAGCACGTGAGTGCTTGGCCCATGTAGAAAGAGGAAAAGGGAAAATGGGAAAACAGGAAAATAAAATAAAATAAAATAAAAAAAGGCGAGAAAAAAAAATCGATTGGTTTTGACCTCATAGACGCGTAACACAATTCGGAGCTACCCAAGTGCCAACTGCCAACAGCCAACAGCCAAGAGCCGGCGACAACGTCAACGCCGAGGAGTGCATTGGCACTAATGACACTTTTGGCCAAAAGAGAGCGACGAAGGAAAGACGCAGCGAAAGCGAAAGGCAAACAAACACGCCACAAGCCGAGGCGCTGGGGTATGTGGGTGTGTGCCCCCATATACATATATAGGGTCTGTAGGCAAAGACCGCCGATTTCAACCCAGACAGAGCCACCACGTTCTCTATGACCCAGCCATTTTTTGTTGATTTTTTTGTTTGCCTATTTAGCAGCGCGCATGTATCACGCGACCAAAATATAAAAACTAAAGTTATGAACCAAAAACCAATAAATTCGCGCAACACCCACAAAAAAGAAATGGAGAGCAAAGCGAATGATAATAAAGTCCAGATAGAACTCTGAAAAACAGCTGAGCTAGGCTAACTGAAACCTTTTGGTAATGCGAAGGCAACACAATAGGTTCCAAGCTTAAACATATCCCTAATTTCTACATCCATGATTTTCTTAAATAAGACTTTAAAAGCTCCAGAAATTTCTAGGACACCTCGAATAACTCAGTGACACCCTCTGTGAGTTGGAATTCAGTTTGGCAACAAAGTTTTTTGCCCCAACTACTGTTTGCTTCTGGGTCAAATGCCAACACTCTCTTGACAGCATCCGACGAGACAACCTCCCAATTATATGTCATTAGAGCCAGCCCCCAACTAATATGCCCTCATTGTCAGGAGCCCGCCCCGCCAGCAGCCATCAATTAAATTGTAGCTGGCCATTTTCAAAGCTTTTGTTCGGGTTTCGTTGGGGACGGGTCATCGGGGGCAGTCCAAAGCAAATGCCGAATGCAAATGCGTGACATTAATGCGCATAATGAGCGACAGTTGGCGGCAGAGCACACGCCCCTCCAGCGCAGGTGCCGCTCGGATCGATTATCATTTGAGTGGAGGGGAAAAGTCGGGGGCTGTGGCGGAAAAATTGAGCTGAAAAACTTAACGCGATGTGCGTTGGCGGCCCCACGCAAACCAATCCACATAGATACATTCGCACGCATACTGGGAGGCCCAGGCCCAGGCACAAAGCACGCTCGCAGTTTGTCAGCTTAATTTCATTAATTACGTTCGCTCGGTGCCCTGTTCGCACATTTTCACACCCTTGCAAGGGGTTTTCGAAACTGGTGGAAAAGTTTGTAATGTACAATACATAAATAACGTATAGAACGTACTAGACCATAAAGCTTATAGCTTTGTTTCCTAATTGTTTCGGAGCCCTCGAGGTCACTGTGTGGGCACCTCTGATCGAAAGCCACAAATGACAGCAGGGAGAAAATGAATCGGATTGAGAGAGGAAAACGAGGAAAGGAAGCGCATTATATTTTAGCATTTTTTACGCTCTCTAATTTGTGCGAGCAAAATAAAGCTTGCATATTGCAATTCAAATGTATACACGTTAGGCATCTTATTATTTATATCTGCACATTATTGCTAAAGAATCGAATGATAAATATTGAGTTAATAAACAATTAAACCATCTCGCTTGACACTACTTTTAGATTGATTTTTTTATTTGTCTAGAAATAGTAATGTTTATTGATGTTTGTACATTTTCAATGCAAGGGCATAATAGCTTCGGCTTGCCAAACGAAGTGCGTTTCGCTTTTTTCTTGCCACTTGGGAATGCGGAATGTATCTGCATCTGAGGTTCTGGCCGTTGTTGTTGCCCTGTTTCGCTGTTTGACGTTTTGCGTGTGGCCCGGACTAATGTCATTTTCATTATCGTTTACATGCATTATGTGATTTTCCCCGACTAATTGATTGGTCCGAGCGGGCGCGGAGTGCTGCAAGTGACGCAATCGAAAAGCTGCGGTGCTGGGGGGTTCCAAGGGGAATAGGCACTCGACACACTCGTACTGCCTTTGCCCGCGTTCAATTGTTGACTTACATGATTAGCACTCAGTGAGAGCTAATTAGCAAGTGCTTCTTGGAGCGGGAGAACAACAGACGTTGCCTTTGATGGACTCTGCGCATTACCTTGGCAAGGAGTAAAAACAATTTTCGTTCCGTCCTGCACACGCGGCATGAATATAATATGAGATGTAAAAAGTAAGTGCGTTTCCGCAACAGTGTCACGATGACAACGGGCACAGGCACAGGCACGGCCACGGGCGTGGGCACAGGATGAGCCGGAAGATGTGAAAAACGTGGAAAGCGTGAAAGCCCGAGGTTGACGCACAAAAGCGCCGTTAAGTAGGCAACAGAACCAGACAACCAGAAACACTCATACACCGTGAGAAAGTGCGATCGTTCTTGAAGAGATCACCCACACTTTAAAGATATTTTAGAACATGAGAGAAAATAAGAAGTTTTGGTTTTATTAGTTATATTAATTCTTATATTTAATAGGGTTACAAAAAAAAACAAAAGCGCACTTCTTTGCTATTGCTTGCACATTGCATGGAAGAAAGAGCGAGAGACTTATTTGGATCTTGCGGATCTTGCATAAAAAAATACCAACCTTTGCGAGCTTAAAAAAAAACTAACAAGAAACTGCATCAAATCAAAACTTGACTTGATATAGCTTCGAATTCGTGCTCAGCACTTTTAATCGCAAAGTTTACAGTTGCAGGAATGGGTTATGTTAAGTAAACAATATTTACATTTTGTTGATTTTCGTACGAAAGACTGTGTTTTTCTTCGAGTATACACCGATAAGAACACGGACGCCCTCGCGCACTTTTATTTATTTATGCGGACGGCAAGCCAAATGGCAAATGGCAGCAGCACGTGCAAAAGCGCGCTCAACATTTTCGCCGTCTTCGGGTTTTCCGTATGCTTACCGTCTCTCCCACACGCTGAACTGCACTGAAATTACGAGGGGAAAATATTGACGGGTCTGAGACTCTGCTCCTTAATATCTACATTTAATATCTACTGTTGGTAGGAGGTGGTGGTGGGGTTCCCATTCCGTTATCACATTCCACCCACCTCAAGGCGGGGTAAATGAAAAGTTTACGGGTGTGGCAAGCCACTTGTATAAGGCAGTTTATCTGACAATGAAGAAGATAAACTTATAAGATCATTTCTATATTTAAGTGCTTTTTAATTGTGTTATCTTTTAATTATCTCAACAAAAAGGTTATTTATGAAACGATACTGCAATTAAATTATTATTACTAATGTGTTGCATGTCATATTTTTAACGACATGTAGAGAGAAGCGAACTTCTGACACTTTCTTTAGTATGCTTATAGATATCATGCATTTTAAATATATTTTCATGGTTTTTAATGTGTAATTAAATATTTTTGAACAGTTAATACTAATTTAATATTAATATTCATCCCATCATGGTTGAAAGCCTTTGTTCAAAACTCTCAGGATATTAGACTCCATTGAGTGCGTTACCCGAGTAAAGCTTTGATTCCCAAGTAAACTCTTCAGTTAACCGCCTGAACTGTATTAGAAGTTCAAGTGGCCATTGAACTCCACTTTTTGCAGCGCCATTTTACTGAAACGAAACTGTTGTGATTTGCCCGAACACAGCCACCGCATTCGGCATTCCCATAAAACCAATAGCCAACAAAACGAAACAAAAGCCTGGTGTTGTTCAAGTATTCAAGTCGCTTGTACCATATTTGTATAACATTTTGGTGTACCCATTGTTCGTCCTGTTTGCTCCTTGGCCTCTTCCCGGTCCCCGATCCCGCCGAGGTTTGCCACACTCGGTGGGTGGGCGGCAAGTGGGCGGGAGCGAGTAAAACATTTTTATGTGTTTCGGCATTCTTTCATTTCATTTTGTTGCGGATTTGGTTTAGGTTTGCATTTCCAATGTATTGTCGTGTGCATGCGGTGGGGTATTAATCCTATCAGCAAGGATTTCAGCGCACACAACACACACGCTAGACAGAAAGGCAAATAGATGGAATAGGCCAATTCAATGAAGTGGAATCAACGGGCCAAGCCACATCCTTCGAGCAGTAGTTTGTGCACAAATATTTGCGTGGAATTGGGCCCAAAGTTGCTTTATGATCATTCGAAGGTAATGAAATGTAAAGGAATCGCATTAGGAGATATACAAATTTATTTATAGGATTCCCATTGTTGTGGAATAATATGCTAAAGGCGTTAATTCGTTGCATGTTGAGCAAATGTAAGCAAAAACTAGGGGTGTAATCTGTATAATTACTAGGTGTACCGGTATGAAATGAGCGTTTTTTTGTGAAAAAAATTTTTCTTTTACTTTTGGATCTTTCCCATAGGTTTTAAACGGTCAGAAATTGTTTGTTGTGCAACATTTAACATTTCTGCCATTTGCTTTTGACTCAAAGTGTCATCTCCATCCAATTCGGCGTCTTCAAAATTTTTTGGTGGTTTTCCACGGTCTTCATTTCTTACATCAAAATCATTATTTCTGAACCGTTGAAACCATCTTTTGCTTGTTGCTTCTGATAGAGCATGAACACCATATGCCTCAACAAGCATTCGATGCAACTCTGCAGCATTTTTCTTCAAATGAAAAAAAAAAAATTAATGCTTTCCGCAAATCATCACTTGCTGGTACAAAATTCGACATTTTTAACACGATGAGAAAATATGTTGTTGTCTGTTCAATGACTTGATATATATTTAATATGATTCACAGATGTTATAGCAAACAAAAAAATAAAAAATAAAGGCTCGTTCACAACAAATGTTCCCTATCGAGACATTTGTATCTTGACGCTCACTTCATACCGGTATACCTGGTATGGTCATAATAATACTCAAATCCTATAGGTTATAGAAATAAGCAATTTAATTCCTAAAACCTAGACAGAATCTCTACATTCTTCTGTGAAACTAACCCAGACGAATCTCTTGGATCTCGAAATAGCATCGAGCAGGCCATGCGTGAGACGCCAACCATGATGGCTGTGAAGATCTGTTCGATCTCACAAAGAGTAATCCGAATAATACAACTCAATTGGCACTTGCATCCGAACGTGCCAGAATCGGTTGGGAAAATTGTTGCAATTTCTTTCTAGCGAATTCCAGGGGTTTCTCTGGCTTCTTGCGGTCTGGAAATGAACCAAACGAACCAGGAAGTCAGCCGCCGGTATGCCTTCTTCCGTGGGTGTGATTATGCCTATGGGGTTGACCAATAATGGCCGTCTCATTATAATAAATATACGCCAGAAGTCATTACCAACTATAGTAGTTCAAGGACGAGCAGAGGTCAGCAAATGGCCTCAAACGGGTCACCTTTAACTGCTTACCACAATATCAGTCGGAAAGTCGCATCTCAAACCATTTGTAGGCATTTAAAAATGAGTGTGGGGCCTAATTTACATGCTGAACTTTAACGACCCTTAAGGGCGCTAATTCATGAGCCCATTAATGCGGCTGTCATCTCCGAAACTGTCGTTGGAATTAAATATCTCAGAGCACGCTAGTCCCGAGGAGAGCTCCAGCCGCTCCTGCCGCTGCATCTCAATTCGGCATCTTTCGGTGCTAACCTGGCCCTGGGGCCGACATTAGATAATCACCTGCATGCACCTGACAATTACAACGCCTATTAATAGAGGCAATTTGCGCGCGTTTAAACCGACGCCTGATTATGGAATGAAGACATTATGGCCACGCCTGCTGGCGGCCAAGGAGAGCCACTGCCTCCGCAGCAGCTGCTATTGCTAGTCTCCTCCACGCGGTCATGGGGCCAAGTAGGAAGCGTTCTGCAGGAGGCGAGAACTACAGCTCCGGACGGCTCCTCATTTCATGCGCATTTAACTAATCTGTCATCTAATCCGCGGCTGCATCTCGCAGAGCTCAAGGAGCCTGTCTATGCCAAGACTTCCACTCCTAGACCTCGGCAGCACTGCGGCCAAATACACTTCAAGAGTGCCAGGGAAGTAGGCGGATTTGTTTTAAAACTTTTAATATATTTTTATAGATATTAATGCGTTTTATTTAAAGGGAATTCTACGAAATTAAAACTCAATAAGATAGGGCTTGTTTGGATTCCTAAAAAGATTTCCTTTTGAGGTATAATTTAGCTTAACAATAAAAGGGTAAAGTTAATATAAAGAATCTAATATTTCTATGCTGCTTACATATTAAAGCACCTTCACAACATTCCGCCACCGGGGATATCTTATTTTCTGAAAGTGTAAAGTGTAAAGCCAACCTTGCCATTCGTTTGCAATTACATAAACATAATATAAACAATTAACTTGTTGCCATAAATTCAACAGCAACAGCAAAAGCCAGCCGCTCTGCAGCAGGAAACGTAATAGTTACATTTCCCAAGTAGAAAACTCTTGAAGGCAGTTTCGATTCGCTTGTCGCGCCGCCTGTCTGACAGCCGATGATAAAAGAAAGAAGAAATCCCCAGACGCAGACGCATAAGCCGGCGCGGATGCAGTCCAGCTTGTAACTGGGCATTGTCGACTGACAGTCTGCTGGTGTTTTGTCCCGGCTACTTTCATTTCACAGACGACTGGCTGCCCCAGCGAACACACATACGTATAGCTACAGCTACAGCTACTCTTTCGCCGGCCTTTATCAGTGCCCATTGTTAGGCCATTTCCCAAATGGAAACCGAGCTCCAACAGCCGCCGAAGTGGCAGCCACCGAAGCAGAAGCAGAAGTAGCAGCAGCAGCTGCCAGCCTGGGCGATAAGATCCCCTATAGTTGGAGTGGAGCGGAAGAGGTCGGCTTCGGGGGCTGAATCCACATGGCATGGCGAGACCACATGGCATGGCGAGACCACATGGCAGCCACTGTTGCGGCATTCGTTGTCCATTCAATTAGAAATTCATTCATTCAATTAGAATTCAATTATTGGAATATGGACAGAATTTTGAGAGGCTTAAACTCGTAAGTTGACTATCAGTTCGTATTTGAAGCTGGCATAAAACCAATCTAAATACATTTTAAATTCGTTCTTTCTTGCCTAATAAAATAAAGTTAGAAACATAAATAACAATGAATCTAATCGGTTCCTTTAGAGAAGCAATGATTATTAAATTGATAGAATTTTTAAAAATTCATTGGATGTTAGACCTGGTCCTCTGGATTCGCGTGTTCCCTTCAGGGTTCCTTAGCCAGTTCTGCAAAAATATTTCCCACCGGTTGGCCTGGCCTTCATTTGACTTCCCTGTAAGTTTGTGTTTCTTGTACTCTTCGGTTTCTGCTGTCTTGGTGATTAGCTCCACCCTAAAAGATTTTTACAACTTGCAATTAAACATAGGTTCGTTCCAGGCGGCTCCTCCGTCGCCGTCTCATTCTCCGTCTGCGTCTCTGTCTGTCTTCTCTATTTATGGCGCTAACATTACTCAGACGCATGTCGTTGTTGTTGGCCGTACTTGAAGCCGAGCGGAGACAAGCAATTACAAAAACAGCAACCTTGGCTTTGGCTTCAACTTCGGCTGCGGCTTCGACTGCGGCTTCGACTGCGGCTTCGACGTGGCAACTTGGCTTTTGCCTTTGGCAGCGGCATCTCTTTTGGCATTGCGTGCTGCGCATGCGCACTGCGTTTTCCACAATATTTTTCTTGATTTTTTACCTCGATTTGTTTTGTGCCGCCGGCCGTTAATGCTGGCCACTTCAATTTGCCATATTTATTTTGCCTTTTATTGAAAATAATAGCTGAGTGACTGTACGCCTGACTGAGCGGGACTGCACGGCAAGAAAAATAAGTGATGAGGTTAGTTTGCTCCAACCTAGACTTATAACTTGGCTAAACTAAACTAATAGTTGGTAAATATTTAGATATTATCGTTATGCATTTCTTTCCGTGTGACTGGCTAACTGACTGATTGAACGAATGACTGCGCTGGCCTCTTTTGCTTACCAGCTTTAGTAGACTCTTATAATTTATGGTCTTTTAACGTTTTAGGCAAATGGGTAATTTAGTTGGCGAGCCTTGAAGGCCTTCTGGGTTAATGAAGGTTGAGGAAGCGCCGCCGGCCTTCTGTCCGCCGTCTTCTGGTCGATCGAGCACTGTGCAGATTGGTTCTATCGCATGACGCAATAGGAAAATCATTTGAATAAATAAAATAATCAGCGATGAGTAAAGCGCACCATACTGTTTGCTGTCCCCAATTGCATTTCTCAACGCTGGGAGGACAGCAACCAGTTTTATGATTACGACTCTGCCCAGGGCCCGACCCTCGCTCCCTCGCCTTGCTTAATTTATGCTGCGCTTCATTTACTCGTTTTCAGCATAAAACTAATTAAAAAGCCTTGACGCTTGTTTATTAATAAAAAGTAAAAACGATGAAACGAATACAACAAAGACGTTTATTGTCATTAAAAAGTTGATAAATTGTCTCTGCGCGGCTTATGCGTCATGTGTGAGATTACACGAAATGGAATAACGTTAAACGTAATACGGGGGGGATTAATTAATCTCAACGACTGGTTAATAGCCCCTAGGAAATCATCGAAACTGAAGAGGCCATGTTAGTCACTGCTTAAATTCAATTCGAGTTCCTAGTAATACCAAGGAAATTAGCAAACTTCCCAAAATAGGGCCAGGTATGGCTAATGACTCACCAGGCATTAATTAAGAATTTACAAAATAAAAAATGATCAAGTCACGGCGCCAAACTTTGCCAACTAAATTTATATCTCAACTCCCGTTAAAGCGTTAATAGGCAGTTTTGAGTATATTTATGGATGCGGGCTTGGACAAACACCTGTAACACCTGCAGAACGACTATTAAACTCACAGAATCACTTCCATAGAAATACTTAAGCTGCTAAAAACAGTTTGAGCTTTATGTGGCCCCTCTTCTCCCCTGCTCTATGCCCCAGCAATTTGATTTATTGAAGACCTTGCTCTGGCCGCCACGCTGAGTACATCAAAATCATGTTAAACACATGGCGCACTTAAAGATGAAGACGCAGGATGGGACCTGGATATGGAGACGCAGTTGGAGCGGCATACACGCCAGCGTGGCCGTAAAGATAAGCTCACCAAAATGGTCTTCAAGTGACAGTGTTTAGAGAGGCCTTAATGAGGCTAAAAAACGAACACAGAAATTGTCAGCCAACGAGCCAGCAAGGCAGAGTCACTCACGATCCCCCCGCGATAAAGGCGGACACGCAAGAGGCTACTTAGGCCAAAAATGTAACATCAGCGCGTCGCGGAAGATATTCAAACCCGAAGATGAGACGGCGATGGAGATGCATTGATAGATTAGGCCGCGCTCGCCTCTTGGCCAGCATATCGTCGGTATCAGATGCAATATTCCGTTCCCGTCCGTGACAGGCGTTGCAAGGCTATCGATTACCGCCGAGATGTGCGCATTCCTCGTGCTTGGCGTTCTTGGGAAACTATTTTTAAATAACTATGTGCTCCCTAAATGGACACTCATTGGTCGCTTCAGTCGGCCCCCAGCTCCATGGGCCCGGGCAAGTAAAAATAGCCCAAGTGCTATAATGAGATGAGAGAATGACTCTGAACATGCCAACCGGCAGGTACTCTATTAGGCAAGTATTTATGTTCGCAGTAAAAATTACTACAAACGAGTAAATAAAGAAGAAATCACCGACACCACAATTATTTTAAAGGTTGTGTTCAGAACCAACACTGTTATTAATATATATTAATATGTATGTAGGGATATTTGTTCAATATTTTTTATTTTATATGTCTAATTTAAAACTGCACACCAAAGTTTGCTGAGCCTTGGCAGAATGTTTAAACATGAACACGTTTATAAATATATACATTGATCTGTATCGGATAGCTGCAGCTGTGCACTGCACATGCGCATTCCACATTTTTGTGGTCCTTCGAGCCGGATCAAAAAAGAAAAGAACGACTAAATATAAAGACTTCTTCATTTGCTGAGTTATAATTAAGTTTTGACTCTTTTTTGGAGCATATCTATTGATAATGCACTCGCTACCTCCACTTTCTCCTCCTGCTGCTGAAAATTCCCATACAGAATCGCAGGTTTCGTGGTCTATCCACCGGACGGGTCACTCTTCGAGGCTGTCATTAATGGCGCCGCTGCTTGTTTGGCCCACAAACCAAAAAAGCCAACTACTATGTACAGCTAGGCCGCGAATCCAAACGAGTTTGTGTTCTTCTTCTGGATTCCACTGGGGCGAGCGTTTTGTGGTCCACGCCTTTTGGGCGGCGACTTCGAAATTGAACTGGCCACTCTCGTGTTGGCCAGGCCAAGAAGGAAGCTCCGGCGCAATTATCTGGAGGCAACGCCTGCCGATCCTGGCCAGCATGAAGATGATTTCGAGGTTCGTTGATCACCGGCTGGATTGGATTGTGGGAATCCATCTCAGAATCGATACGAGTTCCCGAAACATCTGTGACTCGAGATCATTGTCATCGTGTTGTTTGTGTTGTTAATATCAAAAGCATTCGAAATTCACAGGCCTCCGACCAAATTCTAAAAGTGATTCCTAGCCCATTGAAAGGCCACAATGCCCACCCTAAAGATGCGAATCGGTCTACCTTCCCGGCGAAC
The DNA here is from genome assembly GCA_008042535.1 of Drosophila tani. NCBI lineage: Eukaryota > Metazoa > Arthropoda > Insecta > Diptera > Drosophilidae > Drosophila > Drosophila tani. Next base: position 29,665 of record VNJO01003719.1, on the reverse strand, counting down.
GATGGGAAGCCTCTGCATATGCGGAGCCCTGGCATCCATCTCGGGCCTGGCCTACATGCGCTGGCGGCTTGAAGACCAGGTCCGCCGGACGGAGTACTACCAGCTGGCCATCCAGCAGCTGCGACAGCATAGCGGGGCAGTGGACCTACTGGGCGAGCCGATAAAGGAGTCGGGCTTCAGTCTGTCCAACGAGAAGAACCGCTGCGATGACGATAAGGCCCAGTTGCAGGTCACGGTGCAGGGCTCCAAGGATAAGGGCACGGTCTACTTCTGGGCCATCAACAGCAAGAAGAAGGGCTGGCTGATCGACCGTCTCGAACTTGAGACGAAGCAGCACCCCAACACGCGCTTCCTCCTCAAGAAGCCGAAGTATTCTCTGCTTAGCATCGACAGCGATGTGGAGTCCGGCGCCGACAGCTCTGACGTGTCACATGAGATGGATCAAGAACCACAGGAGCAGGCCGCAAGCGGGGTACAAGACCAGGCCGCCCTTCCTCCACCCACCATTCAGAACCATCCGCCGCAGCAATTGCGTCAGCATCAGGGCCAGGAGCCACTCCCGTTTGTCCAGACAACCGAAGGCGGACGCATGCCGTAGCGAGAATGAAACAGAGAAAGGTCTCAAAATCGATATGCAATAATCATTTTTCAATTAACTTATTAAACGGAGGTAAATCCATAGAAATCACTTGGCTGGGAGCAACCTGGAGACTTCTCAAAACAAACAATAGTTTGGAAAAATTACTGTTAATCATTGGTCTTGGAACTGAATTCAGTTAAACCCTTTTACTTTACACCAGAATCGAATTCCACAGTAAGCCAGAAATTTCACTTGAATATAAGTATGTCATGGAAACGAGGGTAGCAGTATGAATCAGTTTAAAATATGAAATTCCAAAATAGTACAATTGTTAAACCCAATTTTAGCTTTTAAAATATATCGGTCATTTTCAAATTAAATGAATTAAAAAGCAGACTATTTTAATAATAAGAAAAGCCTATTATAGAGATTTTAATGGAATTGATCATACAAAAAGCTATTAATTTAGTAAATTCTCTATAAAATTTATATACAAGCAATTACCAAAGGCAGGGCGAGACCTGCCCCATTTTGCATTTAGTTTAAATTGCCTCTAGCCGCATGGATATAATATTCACGAAAATAATAGCAGCATTTTATTTTTAGATGCATAATAAATTACAGTGTGTGAGGGACATAGTTATTTGCTGAAGGAGAGACATTTTAATTTACTTAAAATCATTCTCCTATATACGTATGCATGCTGGCATTCTTGTTGACATTATTGTTTTTTGCCATTGTGGTTTCAGCTTCGGTTGCTCGTTTCGGTTGAGCTTGTATGCAAAGTAAAATGAATTTGATTTCATTTAGATATTTGCAGTTTATTTTTAGTAGTTGCCTGCCGCTTTGCCGCTTTGTCTGAAAAGTGTAACATCACGATGTGTGCCGGGCTGAATTCAGAAACAAATAACTTGCCCGTCATCGCTGGGACCATGAAAATATCTAGAGCGCAGCAGCGCTGAGGGTGCTTCTGTGGGTCAGACATGCTTCTTGATACGCCGGCATGCGGAAAAACTATGCAAAGCCAATGGCAGAAATTGAATTTATTTTTTTGGACAGCCGACAGCCAAGTCAAAACAATGAAAAAGACATTTTGCACAAATATATAGGCAAGGGAATATAACTTCTTAGTTGAATTCTCTGAGATTTATCCAGGTTCTGTGGCCCCGGGATTTTATCGCTTCATTTGGGGCGTTATCTGGGTGCGTGGTAATTAAATTCGTGGCTTTGGTAATTCCTTTTTATTTCCACTTTGCCGCCTTCGCGGTGGGAATGAATGCTCGCTACCCCGAGATGTTATTAAAAAGATAATCGCAATCTTAGACATTTTATTTGGCTCTTTTTCCTCTTTATTTCGTGGAAATTAAACACGAGAGCTACTGCCTGTTACCTTGAAAGTTCAACAAGCCAAGACAAGGAAGCCACAACACAGGCCGGCACAAAAGTCAGAAGCAATTAAGCGTGCACAACACAAAAACCCGAAACGGAGGTCAGGAAGGTGGTGGCCAGTTAGCCAGTGGTCGGACCGGGGCTAGCAGGCGGTAGCTGGGCAAGCTTTTGTTTGCACAATTAAATTTTACTGGAGAAGAAAAAAAATATTCACGTCTATATGTGCGTATTTGCAAAGGTCGTTGCTGGGGCCTTTGTTTGCCTAGACATTTGCAATTAGTTGCAGCAAATTGAAGGCAAATGATTTCCATTAAGTCTTCGTTACAGCTGGTTTTATCAGAGAACTTAAACAATAATAAGTCTGTTATATGACTATTATAAATATTAAATCACTCTGACGCCTTTGTTTGCTTATTGCATTTGAATTCGCTTTAATTTAATCAATATTACATTTTAAGCCTCTTCGAACACGGCAATTGAATAAAAGGCTTTTGTTTTGGGCTTAAGTGAATTACCGGCTTTTGCTATTAGGGCATGTGCATTTATTTTTTGCAATCACAGCTAAGTTTAGTTAATAATTAAGGGGGAATAATAAATCATTAATTTGGTTTGTTATTCTTTTCATAATTTTAAACTTAAATACTCGCCATACAAAGTACTTTTAATACATTTCGTATGTGGGACGACACGTACCAGAAAATTTACCCAGAAATACTTGCAATATGTTTGCCATCTGTCCGAAAAAGCACATATATTTATTATCTTCATTCCAATATCTCGAGTGTATACCTTTCTCCCACTTGGCGGATAAAGAGTAAACGAATTTACATGGGCGCTGTGCTTGGAAAAGAACACAGAGGAAAGCAAACCGAAAGTCATGTCGAGAGAAATCTGAGCAAATGAAGTAAAGGTGTCAAGAACTTTATTGACAGGCAGGCCTCAAGCTGCCAGGCGATGATGAGAAAACAAGAACGGAGGCCCCAGACCCCATAAAAGACCCGTGTAGGAAGCGAAAGAAAAAGAACAACAAATGGCAACAAATAAAAACAAAACAAACTTAATACGTGACAAACAGTCGACGACAAATAAGCACAAATCAGTACTTTTTTGCATTTGACAAATGAGCTACGCGAAAGTCAGCTCACATAATTTTTAGTCCAGATGAACTCGGTACAGGGTTTCGCTAGTTCTGAAAAATCGAACGGACCGATTAACACCTATTGCGTTCAAAGTCAGGCAAAGGCGACGCGAATGCGAGTGCGAGTGCTACTGGCGGCGAATGCCATTTTTGCACAAAACTAGTTTAGCTCAGGTGGGCAGTGGGCACTGAAGTAAGCGATAGGTCGACATACTTTCCGAACTCACTGTCATTGGCAAGTAAATAGAGCAAGAGCAGTGGCAACAGCAGACGCTTCGCTTATAAGGCAAGATCCACTTGGACAGGCACTCGGATGCGGGGTGCGACTGAAGCCACAAGGCGTAATTAATGTGGATCGTTGGGGGGAAATGTGTGCTGCTGAATCGTAGTTGCAACTGCCTAATGACAGCCGAAAAGTATTTCCCTTTCCACTAATTAGACCCCCAAAAAAAAGAATGAAATGTCAAACAAATTAAAGAGCTTTTCACCTTGAAGTAAGAAGCTTTTGGTTATTGAAAGGGGTTTAATTACTATATATGATTTATTTTGCATCACCATTGAGTGGGGATCAAAAATGAACAATAAGCTGAGCCCTTAGACTTAAAAAAACTTTTGTAAGGTACCGGAGATTCCCAACTGAATTTAAAATGAGTATTATTCCATTTTTCCAGCACAATATTGTTAATTTAAATTATAAATTCCTACCTATATCGACAAATATGTTTATAATTTATCAGAAACCCAGAGCATTTGATAGTTGCTGCTAGTTGTCAACCATGTATCCCATTTCCAACTCTTCCACTTTGCGTTTACGGCCCAGAAACTCATTTGCAGCTGACACCAACAGCGATGGCAGCCAGCCAGTTGCAATAACCAACTCGGCGGGATGGAGGGCACATGGTTGGTTGGCTGCCAGAGGCGGGGGAGGACGGGACGGAATGGGATGACTGGTAACGACTTCCATGCCATGGTCAATATCAGACTCTCCAGGCCGTTGCAGAAAGACAGGAAAATATATAAAACAGAAAACGAGCTGAGAAAAACGTGTGCCACAAAATGTCACTCTCATTCGACGATGATGATGATAATGATGACTGTGATGGCTTGCTGGCTGGCTGGCGACCAGAGACGGGGCGAAGGGGATAACTAACTTGGCCAATTGCATTTATGTGGCCAGTGACGAATGTCAACGGCACACGCTAATTAAGGTTAATGAAAACGACAAACCGACGATCAAAAAAATGAAGTGCGACAACAACCTGATGACGATGATTAACGAGGACGGCTGACTTAAATTGTTATGGATTATAAGTGATAGCTTAATATATTTATGGACAGATAATGTAAATATGGGCGATACCCTGTCGGGGCCCATTTAATTTGCATTCAACAAAGGAAAGGCCGACGGCGTCAAATGATTTCCCTTTTGTTTAAATTTATTTTCGCCGTAATTCTAGAGCTCGGAATGGCTTGCACAAATAAACGCGGTGCCCGGTGCCTGTCTGTCCCCAAAACTAAATGAGTCATTCCGTTTCCGACAGAGATCTTTGAAGTTTTCCCCAGACGTCGTCGGTTCCCATTAAGAACCTCTCTCTTGACTCAGTCGTTTAGGTAAGGGAACATTTCAGCCAATTAAACGGTTGAAAGAAAATGCGGGACGGTGTAAAATCGTCACGGTGAGGGCAGTACGCTTTAAATAAAGAAAATAAACACTTACCTGGTTTATTCTGCTAATTGCTGAAAAAAGATAAAAATAATGAGAATTAATAAAGAGCTAAAAAGAGCTTCGCTTGAATGAGCATATCTAAATAAGTGTGGGAACTTATGAATTATTATTATTAATTAATCAAAAATAATTGTAAGGGCCTAAAATAAATTAATAACAAAGTTACACCTCCTGGAAGAAATGTTTCATTTGGTTAAATTTTATTAATTTAATAATATTTTATTAAGTTACTCTATATCAAGGTGGGGGACCGAATGTTAAGCCGGGAGCCCTGCAAAATACGTCTCTTAGAGTCAAACAGAATATCCGAGTAAAGCTAAACACAAGCCATCGGCTTTGGAATATGAGTTTTGTTTAGGAAAACTTTAGCGCGCGGCGCTTCTTTCCCGCGATGTATAAGTTTTGCTATCGTATTTCAAGGCGTGTGGGGTTTCTACGGAAAAAACTCCTAAACATTTTGTTTTTCTAATTTTACTGGCGAGGATCAGCTCGTCTGTGTGGACAAGCTGGCTCCATTCATAAGAAAAAAAACTCTCGAATAATACTTCCTGTTCGCAATGTTTCGTTAGCTAAAATGTTTGCAAATTATTTCCATCACGTTTGTCTTACTCTTGAAAATGTTTGTCTTATGACTCCCTACTCACAACCCATTGACACATTTCCACGTCCAATTTAAGGACTATAACTACTGCCCACATGAAAGGCACACACACAGCTTTCGGGATTGGCTGCTTCATTCTGCATTGTTGGGGCTCAGGAAGTCAGTCATCTACGCAATGCAGAAGGAGCGCTGAAGTTAACTTCAGAGTGCATGCAATTTAAGCTGCATTTGCACTATTCAAAAATTAAGGCGCTGCAGAGGAAAACAAAGGCAGGCGCACGAAGAGTCGAGCACGGAAAGGAGTGCCTTTCTCCGCCTCGGCCTCCCCCAGTAGCTGCGCGCCTGTCTGTCCTCGCCTGCTGCATAAACGATGCCCCAAGGACGCACTCCGACTAAGCCATCCTGCCCCCAAGGCAGTTGGCCGTTAACCAGGTGTGTGTGCACTCTACAAAATGGCCAGCAGGCAATGTCGGCACAAGCAAGGGAAACAAAGGAGAACATATTTTTGGAGATCGGCTCCGATGGCTTCTTAAAAGCCGAGATGTTTCAGTAAAAAAAAATATATATATCAAATAATTCATAAAATGAGATCTATTGATCCTATATCTAAAATTTAATCAATTTCAAATTGGAATAGAAAATGAATAGAAAATTATGAATATACAGTATCTGAAAATTGGATTTTCGATAAGTCGCTGGCTGAATACAAATGCTGGCTACAGTAACTCGCTCTGAAAACCAATATAAACCGAGAATGTGCCAACGAAAATCCCGGCCAAATGCAGTAGAAGGAAAAATTGAGGAAAAACCCGAGTAAAATCGAGAAAAATAAAAAAAATAAAGGAAAATGTCAGCCGCTCTTTCTGTGCCAGCTGACGACAGATGGGGGCGCATTATTTTTGTTCGCTGCCGTGCGTTTTGTTGTTGCCGGGCGATGCGGAAGTTTTTAAATTGTGCAGCGATTTCATTCATTCACCGAGTACGACGACGAGTGTTTTCTTATAAAACCGCTCGACTTTAGTCGCCAGACTCCTTGCGCCTCCATTGAACCCCTAGAAGGGCTCATCCGAGCTCAGCAGTTGCCGCTTGCCACTTGACTTTTCGAGTGGGCAGGGCTGTGGACGGTTGTGTTGTAGTATGTGGTGTAATATGGCCTGGATGCTGGTGCCGGGCTTCCCCCTCGACAGGGAGTGCTCCAAACTCGGCAAACAAAGTCATTTATTTGGTTGGACGGGAGACGGGAGACGGGAGACGGGAGACGGGAGACGGGAGACGGAAGACGAAAGACTGAAGGCAAGAGGGCGTTGGCTAAGCCAAGGATGTGTTGGCCATGTGGCGACGTTGGGTCAAGAGCAATAACGTTGAATAATAAGATTTTCTTAAAGTGTGAATAAAGGAAGATGAGGAGATTGTACTCAAGGGATTCTGAGTGCATGTAAAGGAGAAAGAATAAGGCGAGGAAGAGTAAATTTAATCCAATTGGAAGCTGGTTATAAACTTGAAGTAATTTCGTATTGTGAAAAACGAAGATAATAATTACTATAAACTATATCGATAAAACCATAGAATTCTGTGTTCAATATATGATATTGATACACTTCCTAGGCTGTGAACAAATCCACTTTCTGGATTAGAGTAGATTACTCTGTGGACTCTACAATAAACCACTCTCATAATAAATATATATTTTTATTTTTCTCCCAAATTCCCAAAATAACTGTCAGCGTTTCGAAAACTTTTGTGAATAACGACACTCCACAAGCGCAGAGGCTCTGGAAAAGAATGCAGCTCGCACAACCAGGCACATAACTCTCCGCAGGACCCTCAAAGGACAACTGCCAAAATGCCAACTGCCAAACAACTACAACAGCCTTCAAACATCCAGTGCCAGTTTCAAATACACACGGCAGTCATATGGGGGAAGCTCATGAAATATTTAAAACTCATGTACGCCCAAAACAAGTCGCCTTATAAAAAGTGTAACCAAGAAAAACAAAAATGCGCACGGCAAAGTTTTGCGAGAAAAACGCAGGCATGGCGTGGAATTTTAGCGAAAGGAAAAACAGCCTCAAAAAGGCACCTCCCCTTCTGAGAGGGGGTGTGTGCTTATGGCACCGTTTGCAATTTAATTAGGCTTGCACTAAATAAAGGGCTGCGAAAAGATCAAATCCACAACATATTTTGCCTTAAAGACAGCACTTTGAAAACAGCAAGACCAGCTGGGCTAGGGGGTTCGAGTCCTTGATTACCCTTTAAGTCTGGAGATTTAATAAATGTAAAACCGTGGCATAACATGTTAATCCAATAGTTAAATTTAGGTATTTTTTAACTTCGGAGACTTTTAAACAAACCTGTGCGCATTTAAATGAAGAAATATTATATTATATTATTACATAATAGTATAATGCCAATGGTATCTAGATTCTGTGAATATTTTATAGAACTAGGCATCCTTTAGCAAAAAACATCCTAAACTCATATACCAACTTGTGCGACGCGGAAGAGGAAGTCGAGAGTTTTGACTGCTTCGGCTAAGGAAGTGTTTCGGTCTCTTCCTGCGCCTCAGCTCAGGAAGTGCTCATTGAAAGTTTATTCTCGATGGGCGTTGTCCCATGTGTGTGGTGTGTGGTGGCTCGGTGTGTGCTCGGTGTGTGCGACAAAACACAAAAATGAAATTTGTCAGACTCGAGAATGTATGCTACACTTTGCCGCAGACACAAAACACGGAAACATGAGCCGAGAAAGCTTTTTAAATTCCTCGATGTTAGCAACCTGCTGCAAGGTTGCTAACATCGAGGAATTTAAAAAGTTTAAAAATTAATGGTTGTCTCGAATTGAAATGGTAAAAGTTTGTTCGGCTTATGACAAAGCCAAGCAAAGGCCTCAAATACTGCAATCAAATTCAATTAGTTTAAAACATAAGCATTATACGTTCATTCATACGAATAAACGATAAAAATAACATTCCATTCAAATTGAAAAACAACACTCAGCGATAATGATATCGTCGGGGGCACTCGCTCACTCGTGTGTGTTTAGTCAGTATAAAATTGGATAATTAATAATAATTCAAGCCGGGTGGCATCAATGAGCCGTAATTGAGTGGGGGTATCCACCCCAATGGGATCGAAATTGTCGTTGGTTGCGCGTAATAACGCCAACTGTGTGGAACGATGACATTAAATGTTAATCATGCGACATGTGCGCCCAGCAATTGCCACTCCAAAGTCAGGGGGACGCTCGATGAGCATAATGTTAGATAACGAAGTTAAGGAATCTTCGAAATAAACTACTGAAGCTGCCACATTGCATTTATTGAGAAATTAAATTAGCAAAGTTTGTCTCATGCTTGACAAATGAATATGTTTCAGGTAAAATGTAATATTCTGTCTACTAAGTACAACTAATTGTAGTTATTAGTTAGTAAATGAACATTCACTTCTAGAGAGAAGTTTATCTAAGCACAACAATTGTCGAACAATTACTTAAACTTACGAAAGTGGCAAGTGGCAAGTAAATGATCATAAAAAGCCCCAAATATAAAAAACCCCATTAATTTAAGTTGATTTATGTTTGCAAATGACCTATTAAATAAATGAAGTAATGACTAAATTTTAAAAAGCGCATTTATTTAAACAACTATGATTATAATTATCTGAATCACAAATGGACGCATCACATTACAGTCGAAAATCGATTTAAATAATTTTTCCTGCTTTAAAATCTGTAAATCTGTTGGTAAAAGTGGCTTTATTATATCAATTATAGTGACAGGCCGCACGGGAATGTGCGAGTGTGCTGGTCATGGGAAATTTACGGTCAGACATGACAGAAGCGACTAGGGAGGATGTGCAAAAGTTATTATTTATGCTCGGTAATTAAACTAAAAATAATAATTACACGGCCTAGCAAAGGGGAAATGGGAGGCAGAAAAGCCCAATAGAATCATGTGTCACACACAAGTTCGCATTCACAAAAGACAAATTGAAGGACACTCCCAGAAACTGACAGGACATATGTATTGCGGAATGTCCTGTCAGTTTCGGTACGGCCGGAATGCCAGTTTATTCACATTGCTCCTCTGTTCCCATAGATTTTGGGCAAATATTTAACATGAAATTACATGAATATTTCAAGTTGTCACAGAGCAGCAAAACAGTTGAGGTTTGCTTGTCTGTTTAAGGCCGTTAACAAAGCGTCGGCAGGTTTGTACCCTTTTGGATTTAACATTGTTGAAAAAAAAACAGAGCGAATAACTTTTGTAGACATATAAGTCCATAAAATACCTAGGAAGCTTACCCTTTGCTAACCTAAACCTAATATTTTCCTCAGCAATTTCCTGCTCATTTGTAACTCCTTAAATATATAAATTAGACAGCATCCTTGGCCAGAGTGATATCCTCGTATTTTCCCAAAAAGATACCTTGGGTGTTATTTATTTCAACAAAATATCACCGTCGCATCCTCTTTCATCCCCAAACTTTAAGGATTTGCACATGATTACACATGAATTTATGTTCCCCCATTGTATCGAGCGGGTGGGCGTGCGCTTCCCTCTCAACGCTCTGAAATCGCTCCTTGTCCAGCGATACTTTTTTTTATGACAAGGGAAAACTTTTGCTAGTTGCGATGTAAAAACAACAAAAGTTTGTGGCAGCCAAACAACAAGAATAACACTAACATCAGCAGCTGTCATAACCATGGATGATGCGAGATGAGGCAGGAAAGTTGGCATGTGTTGAAAATCGTGCAGAAATAAATATTTGAAGAGTGTTTTTCAGCTCTGATTTGCATATATGCATATTTTCATTTGAATTTATATTATTTTGAGAGGCGAGTTAAACCAGTACCTAACATTTTTGCCCTTAAAAAGGTTTAAAGGAGGTGTTTAACGCCCACCAAGCCAGGGAGGTTGAGCCTGCCAATAAACATGAAATATTCCGCATAAAATAACGCGCATACGCCGGGTCAGCCAGGTGGGGAGTGGTCGGTTTGGGGTTGGGGACAACGGTGCTCAGCAGCAGCCATGTGGCATGGCCACAAGGCAATATCCGAGTACAGGTAAATGTGGCGTTCGAGCAAACGCCGCGCACAATGCAAAATTTATTAGTTTTGGCAAAGGAAGACCGACGGTAAGCAGAATGGAAGCCAGGAGAGCCTGGAGCTTCGGTACCCTGCACAGCAGATGGAGCACTAACAAGTTCATCAAGACTGTGACTTTTTACAAGAAAATAATCGGTGGCTTCAGTTTAAATTTTAGCTGAAAAAATATAAATTTAATTTAATCGATTTTCCAAGTCAGTAAAGGCGTCATTCACATTTCCTATTTATTTTTAATGTTGTAGAGCTAACAAAAATATACATAGCAAGCCACAATATTTGTGTTTCCTGGAATTATTATTTCCATTGAATTATTTTGTTAGTCTTGACCACAAGTCAATGTTCCTCTCGCAAGGGTATCGAAGTGCAGCCTGCGGCACGGTTGGAAAAGCAACAGAGCAGCAACAAGGACGGACGGTGCAGCGCTAAGCAAAGCGAATGGCAAGAGTAACAACTGCAGGCGAGTTGCTCCCAATTGTGTTTTGCCTACTTTTTTGGGTCTCTCTGTATCTGTGCCTCTATCTGCGGGCTCTGACGAGGTCCTGGCATGGCCTGAACCCATAATAAAAGGCGAGCAAAGCCTAGATTCGGGCATGCACAGTCGTATTTTGTGGTGCTGAGCCAGTGTAGATACAATATCTTCAACTGGCAACTGGCAGCCGGCAGCCTGCCGAGGTCGCAATCCAAACAGTTTACCTTGCCTCCTGTCGCCTCTTCTCTTTTTTTTGGCAGCTCAAACAGTTGGCCATAAAATGCAAAACGATTTGGGGCACTAAAACCTGAATATTCCGCGGTAAGTTGCCAGAAAAAGTAGTTACTGTAGATTCGTCAAATACTAAATAAGAATAATATTATAATTAAAGTTTTATTTAATTATTCAAGCTAACTAACGACTATCCAACTCCAGCAACTTGCACGTTCTGTGTGGATTGAACGTGGTTTAATGGTCTCGGCTTCTATTTACATCTCATTTCGGGCACGTAGCCTCTTGAGAACGCTTAATATTAGCCGACAAGTAAACGCAAACATGTCTAGTCGAATTGTCCAAACAAATGTTCTATTTAACAAACATCAAATGACCCAAAGACTAAACAAATCCACTTTTACTGTGACGAGTCCGTCGCATGTACATCGGAGACACATTCACCCAGCGTTCGTAATTTTAATTAAAGGCACAAATAAATCGTGAGCTTCCCCGGGGATGCGTTCACTTGGCTAATTGAATGTAGTGCGAGCACTGTCAATATCTAGGGAGCCATAGATAATGCCAGCCCTAGCCAAGCCGTCGTGTTTGCACAGCCGGCAGAGGGATGGCAACGGGGAGGGCGAAATTGGATTGTCGAATGAGATCGGTCAGTGAAACCGAGACTCTGGTCGAAAGCTAATTAAAATTTGCATAATTAATAAACTTTTTCGAATGCGAAACCCACGAAAAGCGAAAAACAGCAGGAACGGAAGAGTCCGGTCGCTGCCAGGCTGCCAGTCTGCCACTGCCAAAGCGGAAGTGCCTACTAAGTGAAACGCTTTACACAAGTGCACTTCAAATTGCATTTGAAATTAATTGAATTTTCAGCAGCGCTCAAAGTCTACAAAATTAATAAGCTCCTGTGAGAGTTGGTTCACGGCTGACTCAGAGTGAATTCCCCAAAGTTAAAAGGGTGCACAAGTATCCACTTGTAGTCCGACATCATGATAAGTTCTTACTTGCCCGCCCCGTTCCGAGTAAAATGTCACCGACATGCTCTTAATGCGCGCTTTATGTTCGCACAAAAGCGGAATTATGTTTCTAGATTTTTACACTAATTGGTCGATTATGAAGTACTTTTTGCAGCCTCGTTCGAAATGATTTAACAAAAGGAAAAATAAACAATGTCAGCAAACTTATTTAGCTGCGTTGTTGATAAGTTGTTTACTTTCAGCTTTAATTAAAAATGTCCTGCAATTCTATGATGGTTATTCTATGATGGTTAACCGGTCGTCCGCATTCCAGATATAATAGTGGAAAGATCTCCTTCTCGGTCTCTCTTTCACGCTTTGCCCGCAATTTACAAGCAAAGCTTATAAGTTCCACTCAGCAGCGAACGAACTAGTTTGTTTTCTATGCACACTGAGAGAGCTTCAATCTTTTAGGTTGCTTTTTAGTTTCTGTATTTAACTGCCTTCTAACCGTAGGAAAAAAACCTGCTCATAAGTTAAATCGGGTAATACCCCAGTTAAACCTAATCGAGTGAACCGAACCTCAGTCAACAATGAAAACGGCGTTCTCGGAATAAGATTAATCTAAGGTACTATTACGTACAAGTTTTTATCACAAAGGCCTTTGACGGTGGCTACCAATTTGTAAGATAAGCTATCTGCAAAGTAGAACAAATCAAAAGTGTGTTTTGACATTCCGTCAGAAGCAGACATCAACACAGTGCCTTGATAAGGGCAATTGGTAAGTTAGAGGAAATTTTATGAATTGAAGTCTTAAAGAGCACTTCATATTCATGGGAATTGTGATCTGAAGGAGTTATTTTTTAATCCTCATAAGCGCCAGCTTTTTATCAGGGCTTTTTGGCACTTGACATAATCTTAGGTTGTTTTGTTATCTTCTATAATCTACTTTAAATAGCTTTCGTCAAGAAAAACCTTGAAGCAAGGTGTATTCTTCTGTTTCCGGGCAACCTTAAGGAGAAGAAATATGCTGAAGTAACTGAAAGCAGAAAGATTGCATCCCCAACTGTTTAAAAATGCAGTGTGAATGACTCAAGTGCGTGCTCTTGATATATGGCTTTCCTAGAAATAAAACCTATCCGTTGATGGATCGTCAAACAAGACAAGCCCTTGTACTTCAACAAACATCCGATGAAGAGATAAGATTTTATCGCTTATCTATATAGAGTGCTATGCGCTTAGCTCTTGAGAATAAAATATATAACATATTTTTAGAAGATTACTCAGCAAAGACACCGCCATTAATAGCCGAGATTCGTCTTTGGGGCCTTTCTAAAACACAAAATGAATAAAAAGTACATTGAATGTTATATACAGCTCCGATTTACCCCAAGATAAAGAATAAGCAGCCATGAGTCATTCGAAGGCTGGAGTTACCCAATTAATTATCATGGTAATCTTGAAAAAAACCAAACACCGTCTGGCCATGCTTATCATCGTTTTATTTTGTTTATCAAATCGTTAACATTGGGCGTCGAAAAGCGAAGGTAAATACCCAGAAAGCAATATAAGATTTAAATTATTTTAAAACGCATTTGTCATACAAATATTTAATTAAATATTTGCCGAGCATGTGTACAGAAGTCACGAAAAAAAAATTTACCCAATGATACACACAAAAGAAACACACAATCACCTTGCAGAACGTGGGACGTGGCACTGTATGAAAAATGCAATGAAATAAAAGAAACAGAAATAATAGTGTCAACGGACGGACTGTGATTGTCAGACCCTCCGACCCTCTGTGTCTTCCCCTCGAAAATAAACCACGTTTTTGGCGATACAACAAAGACAAGAGGGCACCACCAAAAAAAAAACGTCGGTGTGGTAATATGTTTGGCGTGCGGAAAACCCAGTAACTTTGTGTGTCATCAGTACAGATAATATAAGATTATATTTTGGTCTCTTTGTGTGGTGGCAAAGGCATAAATAAAACTAATAAGTGAGGCACAGTCTTGACATCATGTTAAATTAAATTAATTTCCCCCAGAAACAGGGGCTTACTCACTTCTAGATCAGTCAGTTGACTGGGAAATAACTGCGAATATCAATTAAAATTAGCATTTCAAATGCAAATTGAATGAGTGAAGGAAAAAAAAATATCACACACGCACTCGCGCCCGGGGCGGCAATCAGTCAAAAGATGACAACAGCCACTTACAGTTGGCCAAAAGCAGAGAGAGGCCTTTAAATATGACAGACGCGACGCGGCAGTCGTTCGCTTGACAAATTGAGCGCCCAAAAGCAAACACGGCCTGAAAACGCTCCTCAATGTTAAGTACCCGCTCAAGTGTCTGACGGGGTTAACACGATTTGCATATATTTCTCCTCGGATACTTCACATCTTCTTAATTTCATGGAATTTCAAACGTGAGTTATGCATTCATTTCCTAGCCCAGAAATATTTGAACAGATTTTTCTCTTTGCATAAATTTCTGTGCGCCGCCCGAGGCGTCAAATTTTAGATGTTGTCAGTGCTATGAATTCCTAATTTCGTTTGGCAGCTTCAATTAATTGCGATTTCCCAAACATTATTGGACGAATTAGAGCTGCCAACCGCAAACAAACGAAGATTACATTTTACACTTTGCATTTCGTTAGGCTTTCCCACCGGTCGGCATAACGGAAAACTCGTTAAGTCTAAGCCTCAATGTTTACCAATTACCTAAATAACATTACACGATTAAATGCCGTCCAGCTGCTGTTTAATTAGGCACTATCGCAATCAATCTGGGGGAGTACCATCAAATTTTCAAGCCCATTGTGTAGAAGCTGCCTGGGGGCGATGGAAAGATGGCTTCCTTTGATGGCACGCAACCTTGGCGTAGATGCTGACTACCTCTGGGGCTTGTTTAGCACTTAATTAGTTACATTTCACGTCGCATTAGACACAAGGAATCTTATCGAGCTGGGGCAAAGAAATAGACCCGCAAAGAAAGCGATGAAAGTGCGAGTTATGTCACACGAAACGATAAAGGAATCATCATCATCATCATCATCATCATCGCGCTGAAGATGAAGTGGAATGCCGAAAATGACACAAAATAAACTCAAAGTCGACTCAAGTCGAACCGAAAACTCCGACAGAGAGAAACCCATCCGAAGTGACAAAGCAAAAAAGGATGGTTTGATACACAAGTGTCAATTATTTGGGGGCGGGGAACAATCACACAAAGACAGCCCCTCTGCCTGGGAAAATGACGGCTCCCAAATCGCACAGATAGCATTACAAATGCTTATTGATGACTCTGATGGCCCCGACACATACCAGCATTTTCTCTCTTTCCCTTTTTGAAGGCGAAACTTTTCCTCAACGTAATTCATGGCTGTCAGTATTCGCGTTGAGCAACAAGAGGAAAAAATTGACAAGCTGACGTTATCACTAAAACGCAATCGAGCGCAAATGAGTTCAATATAAAAAAGAAAATTCTGTACACAAATATACACGGAAAGGCGGCCAAGGGAAGGAATTCGGTGTTTTTGATTGAAAGCAGGAAGGACTGAAAAACTTTTATTAGTGCCGACACCTCGCAGGCAATCAATGGGGATGAGCTTTCGTAGTTAAGCCCCATTCAGAGCCGGAGCTGGAGCCGGAGCCGGAGCGGAGCGTGAATAATAAAAACAAAATGGCATCCGCTCTGCCAGAGATTGACATTAAAGCTGATGAGCTGTAACGCGGCTGAGAATGGTTTTCGCCTCAATTATGATGAACGGTTAACGGTTTGCGGGCTCTGCGGTTTACGAGGATTAAGGTAGTAAATGGGGCTTAAGGTGGGTTTTTTGAGGTAAAGTTACGGCCAGGATCCAGGCAAACTTTCATAGGTAGCCAGGAGAGATACTTAAAAGCTGGGCTTAAGTTATGGAAAAGTTATTTATTTTTGGTTGGTGGCAGCCGGGAGCCGGAGAAGAAAACACATTTCAGGTGCATTTTTCAGCTTAACTGAGCAACTCACTGTTCATTCATCTCTTTCATAACTCCCCTCATAATTTTCACTCATAATTCACACTCAGGAAAAAGATGAACGGCAATTAGAACTCGTAATCGGTTTATAATCTATAAGTCTATAAGTTGGTTAATTAAGGTTGCAATTCTTATATTTAAATTGAAATTCGACCGTTGGGACTAGGGAATTTAGATAATATTTACCATAACAAGGTTGAAATACCTATCACTTTTGGTTACCATTTTCTCTTGGTGCACTCATCCTATTCATTGGAAACATCCCACGATTCCTCCACAAAATTTGACCCCAAATCAGAGTTGCAATTTTACTTTTACCACTGAGAGTCGGTTGCCCGTAATCCACTCGTTTTCCATTGCCCCTTTCCCTCACCATAAATGAATTGATTTATGATGTCTGAAACACACACATTCGCATTCGGTGGAGCGCCAAAAGTTATGCAACGCCAAACTGTGGGCTGCCCCGGAGTGTTTTCCTACTTTGTTTGCCACCACAACTCCGTTTATTGCACGGCCCGAGTGGGCGTGGTCGGAGTAGGTGTCAACTCCCGAACATTACGAGTGGCAAGTCGACCCCGGAAAGTATGCTACTCCGCCCGTTTCTGGTCACGCTCTGGCCATACGCTTCCCTCTATGCTGGCCATCATTTTTTATTAACAATCATAACTCATATTTATTAATGTGCTCAATTTGTTTTTAATGATATTACCCGACGTCGGGCGCGAGCGTGTGTTCGTGCCAGGATCGATGGTCGACGCCGAGCTGTTGTCATTATTTTTTCGCTTGTTAACTGCGCATGGATGCTTGGCTGCTCCCTTGCTGGAGTGTTGGGGATGCCTGGGTGACTCCTCTCGAGGTGACAGTTTGATTTACTGACTGAGAAATGGCAGGGGCAGGTGTATTCGATATATTTCAGGCCCTCTGGGGATTTTCTGGCTCTTAAACAAAGTTTGAAAAAGCCAAGTTTTTGTTTGCCCATAATATAAATTAATACGCGCTACGATATGAATCGTAAATAGCGATTTAAATCAATCTTTTTTATGGACAAATATTTACCGAATGGTGATTTATGCTTGGGGGAGTTTCAGGACTACCCTAAATATTGTGGGAAAAGTTATTTACTTTTTACTCACACAACCTTAAAAAGTTAAATATATTATAGCTCCCGCATATCCTGAATAATCTTGTGATAATTAAGCATTATTGAACTCCTCTATAATTACATATTGAGGCTACAACATTTGCTCTAGTTTACTCTTAGTTTTTCATAGATTTACTCTCTTAAAACTTCAAGCTTATAAGATTAAGCATTTTCAGACCAATCAGTTTTAGATGCATTAAAAGGTCTAAATCGAACCCCATCCGTCTTTGGTTTTTCTCCCACCATATCCTCTCAATCCAAGCCCCTAAAGAGGAAGGAAAACCTTAGAAAAAACCGTTCAATTACTAAAACGATGTCGGCCCGAAGAAGATGCAAGGAAGAGAAAAATCGCAAAGAAAATCCGTATACAAACGACAACAATGGTGGTAGGGACAAAAACGAGTCCAAGAAGAAGGATGTAAAGCACAACAATGTGGCGTGTCCACAAAAGAGAAAAGAGAGATGAGTTGGCCAAAAAGTACAGAATAAACAAACATGGCTAAAAAGCCAACCGAGTGGGGAAGCAGTGCTAAACGGAACAGGAAAGTCGACAAAGTAGGGAATACACGAGCTGGCAACCCTAGGCAGGGATTCGAAAAAGCATTTTAATTAAAATTTCATGCTGAGAAGATGTGCGGTTCGTATTGAAATAATGCCCGGGGACTAGGATTCGGAGGTGCATTTTATTTGTTGCTGCCAGCAATGAAAATTAACCGAATTATGCAGTTTCGGCTTCCTTTGTGAAAGCAGAAATAAAGCGAAAGCAGCCCCAATTTGCAGGATTCTGGTCAAGGACTTTTGCATCTTTTATGCAATGCTAATCCTTTTAAGCAGCCAGTCTGCGCCGGCACACACATATATTTGTTTGTCTCCTGCAGACTGCAGCCCCTCCTGGGTGTAAATTAAAACAGCTACAATAACTCGTGGCAACAAGAAAATAAAAAACGGAAACAACAACTGTGTTTTGGCGCTGCAACTGAGGCAAAGTTCTTCGTTCTCTCCGCTCTGCAGTCTCCTTAACGATTCCTGTCGCGCCGGCAACAAAGGGAAACATAAATTACACATGCACATTTATTTCCATTTTCGCGCAGAGTTCTTTCTTTCCTTCATCTCACTTTCCTTATTTTGCGCTCTAGACTTTTTAATTCTCTGTCAGAGCTGTCCTATTTCGGATGCGATTTGAAGACTGAAAGCGGACTACAGCATATTTTGCGGCTCACAGGATAAGTTGTCCCTTTTCAAACTCTGACTAACTCCCCGCCATTCCCAGGACATGTGGAAATATGCTGAGACTTTACTTTCGGAAGTTTTAATGAGTTCTCAAAAGCACAATGAAAATGAAAATGAAAAGAACACTGAGAAGTTCATGGAGGCAATTTGTTGGTACTTATATGCGCTTGAAGAAACTTAAATACTTTGGCATATTTCACAAAAAAAAGCCAGAAGAAGAAAGGAAAATATAGTAGGGCGAAATTAACAAGTCAAAAGCACATTTAGGTTCTAAGAAAATCTTTATTCAGTTCTTTCTTCTTTAACAATTGCATTTCTTTTGGAGGAACTGTTGAAGAACTTGTTTAAGAAGATAATACACGTATTAAATAAATTTTAGATAAACCAAATATATATATATATATATCAGACATTATGACATTATGAAAGAATTCATGGAGGACTTATTCCTGCTGAATTTCCCTGTGAGTTTCTATATTTAGAATCAGCTTTTAACTTGAAGCCTTTTAAGTAATCATCAAAATGAGAACCGCGCAGGCTTAATATTATAATTCATTTAAAAGGATGCCTAGCGCCAACCTCAAACCTAGTCGGCGGAATGAGTGAGGGATGAGGTTGGGAGTGCACAGGATTGATTCGTTGCCAGCTTAGCTAAGGACAATAAGTAGTAAAATTGGTTTCCTTTGAGCACTTCACCCATTGTTGTCCTGCCCTACCAACGCCTCTGTGTGCCTGGTAGACGCCTGGGCCTCTCGTCCTTGTCCTCGAGCCACTATCTCGCACACACGGACACGAGTCCGTGGCCCAAGCTGATGTCAAGTTTGAGTGGCTGCCATCCTCTATCGTCAACGGTCCTCGTCCCGTCTCTCGGCAGAGCCTGGTACCGAATCGATGGCGGCATTTGCCACTTGGAAGACTGCCAAAAACTGCACAGAAGATGCAAGGCCCACACATAGAACGTGCCGGGGCAGGGCAAGTGGCAAACGATTTTTAATGAAATTTTTAGCCCTTCTAAGCGAAGTACACTGGTTGGTTCTCCGTGACTAATTTATCGTCTTGTATCCTGAGAGTACTAATTGTGTTAATGACTGAATTTATTTATCAGCCAGTTTTGAAGAGAGAATCATAACTGAAGTGGAGTCCACTTTAATAGACTAATGCTTTTTCCAAAATATATTTACGACACGACCTTTCTGCATTAACAAAAAAGTAAGTTAGTTCAGACTGCCTTATGTTTATATTGTGCAGTGTAGGTTAAATTAATATTACGACTGCGAACTGGACTCTGGACTGTATCATAGGTTCAATTCACTTCGAAAGAGTTGAACCAACGCAAACAATGGCCCAGCCAACCGCCGGCGGCACCAGCAACTGTCTGTCTGTCAGGAGCGCGGAACCCTTTTGCATAACAATTAGGCAACTCTGGCACTGTTAACCAATGATTTGTGCAAATGCTTCTGACGTCGCCTTCAAG
Source organism: Drosophila tani (assembly GCA_008042535.1). Lineage (NCBI taxonomy): Eukaryota > Metazoa > Arthropoda > Insecta > Diptera > Drosophilidae > Drosophila > Drosophila tani. The sequence continues at coordinate 9,609 of VNJO01003719.1, read as the reverse complement.
TTCTCCGCTCCTTTCTCCAACTCCGCTTTTTTTCCAGCCCTAGCGACCCAACTTTTTGCATTTACATATTAATTACAACTAAACTTTCGTTGTTCTAGCTTGGAAAAGTGCTGGTAAGATTAATTATGGATTCACTGGGCGCCTGAACAGCGGCAATACCTTTCTAAGGAAAGTGAGCACTCAGTGACAGCTTGTGGCTTAACAAACTGCTAATTGAAGAGGTTATAGGTACTCCTATTTTATTAAATGTATTAAATATAAATTATTGTTTATTTACCTTGCTAATTCTAGGCGAAGAATCGGATATAGAACTTCAAATTCCCGTACGGATATCTGTAAGCGATAAGAGAGGCATTTTAGTTTAATTAGTTTGCATTAACCTAATTAATTTTTAAACAAACAGGCAACAGCGCAGCTTAATCATTTAATCAGCAATGATTCACAAACTTAAACCAAACATTGCAATCACATTTGTAAGGTCTAATTAGGTAAATGGGAGCGACACAGTTTTAACGTTATTTTTAGGGGTCTTTATAAAAAAGTGTGGCAAAAGGCCTTACTTTTATGACTTAGAAATGGTTTAGCAGGGTACAACAATATTTTCAAATTATTTTTTAAATTGTTGAACGCAAAGAGAATTCTCTTAAATAAAAAACTTCAGTGTTCCTAAGGCTAAACTCTTTAGTATAATAACCTTCTCGAGCTTGGTTTAACACTTGACTCAGATAACATGTTTTTAAATATCCCACATTCTTTTGGTAATCTGGAACATTTCATTTTACTGCTCGAATTGTGTTTGCCTTGGCTCTAATTAGTTTTTTATATTTAGCAAGTGATAGCGCTAAAAATATAACAACTTAAAAATTCTTAAGATAAGTAAACTATGACTGACATGATACATAATTAAGAAACAATATTCTCCCGCCACTTTATTACCACTGCCACGCCTGTATTGAACCTATAACCACAACAAAATATTGTAATACGTGTTGCGAATTGAGTTGGTTTAGGCAGAAAATTATTATACAATACAAAATTAGAATTTCATGGGTATATAGCGATAAAATAGTATAGAATCAAGTTATTCCCACAATTTATGAGTCATAGTCGGTATTCTAATATACACCTTAAAGCGAGAAAATTAGTCAAATTAGACTTGGAGAATCCGTAGTAGGTTTATTGAACTAAACATAATGATTATGACTAAGTCGAAAAGATAAAAACAATATACATATTTATGATATTAAAAGTTTGAGTTAAATGATAGAAGAATGAAATACAAGAACAAAATCAAGATAATCATGCTAATTTGCTATTTATTCAACGAACTTATCAGGCATTGGTCTAAAAATACCTTATTTATTTTTCAGAATATATTAAAGCTTAAAAAAAGTTGTATTAACTTGTCATCCGATGTAATTATATGTAAGCACTTCCTAGTATTTTTGTTCCCTCAGGCTACAATGAAATTGGCTGTGAAAAATCAACGAATGAAGGAAATAATTTTTATAATTTATATTAATAGATTTCGGACCCGAGTAAATAAAAAGCAAATCATCAGCAAAACAAATATTTTCATCGAAACCAAATCAACTAACGCACATAAATACTTAAGAGTTTCTGGAGAAAAACCCAAAAGGTATTCCATCGGGCGAATTCGAGTGGGTCTAGCTTTTTTCGTAACACCTTTCCATAGGGGTTAATCCAAACATAGCCCTTGTCGTGCCCCTTACACAACCCATTTTCCCTCGTTTCAATTCAATCAACCATAAAACATAAGCCGCCGCTCGACCGGCAGGGCAACCCACACGCATGTCATGCTGACGATGACATGCCTTCTGGCCACACCCCCCAGGCTGGGCGGAAGGTGTCAGCACATCGCCCTGGAGGCGCACCTGTCCCGTTCCCGTTCCCGCTGCCGCTACTGCTGCCGCTTCCAATTCCAATCCCTAACCCTCCCCGCCGACAGTCCGCCCCTGGCCGTGCCCCTGACTGGGTGACTGACTGACAGTTTTGCGTGCCTAATTGTTAGAGGAAGTAAGGAAAACATTCGTTGCCCTGCGGTTGTCATGACAAAGCAGCCTGCCCCAAAGAGCCCTTTTCGTATTTGGTCTAAATAAGACAGCAAAGCCGGCGAGAAAGGCCGGTAAACAAGGCCGTAGGTAAAAGCCCAGATAGCCAACTTGAGTGCATTAAGAAATTTAATAAATTACGCAAGCAAAGAACACCCATTCCAGAGGAGAGTCCTAGGAAAAGCTGCCGGATAAGCCATTAAAATTCAGCAAAGTGTGAACATTTTTATGCCAGCGAAGGAAACCCAACGAATATATTGATGACCATCCGGGCAGGACCAACCAAACCAAAGTTCGGTCGGATTTCCATGCCATCTAAACAGGAGCGGTTTTGGGGGAAAATCAGAAAATAAAGTAACATTAAGGCAAGTGGGAATCGAGTATTTCCTTGAATAATATTAAAAGAATAACAAAGTAATAAAGCATTTTTGCTTTAAACTTTACAAGCATTTACAAACATTATAAACTTTATATTGTTAACACTTAAAGACTTTAAGAGTAACATTTCAGTTATTCCAGGACTCCATACGATTTGTTTGATATCAAAATAAATATGTAACTCCACTTCTTGGTTCCGCACCTGCTTCACGACGATTCTAACCCAAAGCGAAACTTTTACAAATGACTGAGTTCTGGGGTCTAGGGCTAGGAAAGTGTAAAAAGCAAACGAAACGAAAACAAAATGCACAAAAATGCTTATTTGCGGTTAACCGCAAAATGGTAAGCCAATACCAATAAGGATTCAGGGGATGGTTTGGGAGGGAAAGGAGGACGACTGTTAACCCATGATGACTACAAAGTCTCGAACCTTTCTTGATTTACATTTTTTTTTTATAGAGGACTCGAAGGGCCTGGATTAATTCAAGCGTAAAGTGCACAATAGACTTAGTTCTTGGCTTTTATTAAACATTTTTTCTTTCTTAATTAACTAAGACAAAAGATTATTGGTTAAAATTGTAATGTCTGCTTCTAATTATAAATAAGGTTTAATGCAACGACAGACCGTTGACTGAAACCAAAAGAAAATTAATAAAACCTCCTAAATTCTAATCGTATATTATAACATAACACTTAATAGTTTTTTTATGAATCAGCACAGTGTTAAAGCTCTTTAACAAATAACATAAACTTCTTATAACAAGTTAAGAAAAATGTATACGAATTTCTTGTCAAGATCTCAGTTTTTAAGTGCAGAAAAACTTTTAAAAATAAGCGACCGTTTTAACAAAATCACAAACGATTAGCTCAATCTAGCGGTAAATATATTCAACAGAAAAGAAAAAGAATACAATTTATATTCAAATGTATTTTCCAACTTAATTAATCAATGCTTCGACGTAGGCCAAGAAGAACAGGCCAAGAAGTGCGAACGCAAAACTCAAATTAATGCCGCAGTAAAATTTTCTGACAGCCGCACCGAAGTTTGCTCCACGCTTGACCCCTGAACCTGAACCGGCCGACGGCGGGTCAGTCCGGCGGCAACCCATTCCCAGTGACAGGCAACACGCGCTCCCAAGCTCCGAAATGATAAATGTTGTTGTTTTAGCCGTTGTAGTTGTCGCCATGACAAAACAGAAAATGATGTGTAAATGCATGTGAACGTCGGTTGTTACGTCAGTCTGGGGTGGCGCTGCTCATTTCGTCTTCAAAAGTAACCAAGCAACATTTATGGATTTTATAGGTCAAGAGGCATGAGCCACACACGTGTGTTTTGTCCAACGCCTTGACGTTGTCATTTGATAACGGATTTGCACTTAATATATAATATTGTACATATCTTGAAATGCGATCGAGTTGATCTACGGAGACAGCTAACTATCTGTCATAAGGGGAAATTGTCTTGCGTGGGAATCTAAAGCACTAAAGCACTCAAGTCGTTTACTTTTTAATGAAACAAGATAACAAAGAGCAAGGGCGGTCAAAGGATTGCTGGGAGGCTAAAATTGTGCTTAATTAAGAGGAGAAAATTAATGACCTTAATTCAGCAGAGAAACAATATTTTAACTTTTCAATAATGAATCTTTATCTCAAATTTGGATCCTATTGCCGGTGTTCCGGAATAAACTTTTCCAAGAATTGATTTCTTTCCCTGGGAGAATAAGTTTTCCATCGCCGCCAAGTCTGCCTCTCGACGCCTCTCCATCCCCAGAGTGAAACAAATTATTCGACGTCTTGAAACTGCTTAACAGCTATAAAGTGAACACAGCTTTTGTGCACTTCCGCTAGGGCCTTTTATGAATAATTGTTGCTGTAGCTGTTTTATCAAGAAACTAGAAATGATGCCGGGCTTATCGGGAACCCGTCTCCGAGGCTCCACGTAATCCGACCACTGCAGTGCGTTCGTTGCCCCGCTGGCTCCGCCCTACCCACGGTCTGTACCGCCTCCACGGTCCCTTATCAACTTTATGCGACACGGCGTCTTCCAACTTCCAATCGCGGCAATCGGAGTGAGGAAACGACGGGTGCGGACGGGGCTCTAGGCGCTCCTACGTACGAATTCGTTCTTCACGTGCTCCGCAAATATTTGCCATCGCCGGGGAAAACATTTGTTGAATAGATCATATGATTAGCCCATTCTCGCTGCTAAGGCGCACAATGGTGATGCCTTCGGAGTAACTGGGCTGATGTTTGACCAACAGAAACAATTAATAATGAGTAGCTAGGCATGCACCTGGGCGTGTTCAAATATTTGAATTACATACTCAATAAAAATTGAGGTAGCAAAAAAATAAATATTTTTATTTAACATACAAAAATGTAGGTTAAATCTGTGTACCTCCTAGTTTTTCCCAATCATTAAAGAGGCATAAATCAGTAATAATTATCTGAAACTAGCTAAAAGTCCGATTAGTCGTAAATTATAATACTGGAATATACGCTTGCGATGAGTAAGAACCACTAGATCCCAAAAACAAGACGTCGGTGCTTCTTTTGAGCATTTTATTATATATTTTCTCGTTTCAAATTTGTATCATTTTGCTTTTTTCAAGGCACCCATCAATTTCTATTTTTAAGCGACGTGCGCATAAATTAATATCTTTGTTGTTCAAATATTTACTTGGTGACAATATTGAGCCACAAACGACGGCAAGATTTATGTGTGCCCCTCGGACTTTTAATGAGCTTTTTTTAAAGAAAAATAAAACGTGCATACATATTTTTAATAGGTTAACAAATGTTTTGTTAATGTGAAAATTAACAGGCAATTGGGAATCAAATTAATCAAAATGTGGGAAAAACCCCATTAGAGTGAAGAATTTCAAATAATATGGCTTTTACTCGGGTAAGATAAGGTTAAAATATTGCTCGGGCACTTATCACTTTAATTAATATTATACCTCAGGTGTTGGGAAGGCCCTTATCAAAATTCTTGGCTATGGTCTGGACTACACGCACATGATGACATTGAAAAAAGAAAAACCAAAAAGAAACTGTAATCAGCTAAGGACAGTAGTTTCTCTAAAGTAGTTACTTTATAAAGACTTATGAACTATCTTTGTTTATACGCCAATCCCTAAAAGAATTGTTCAAACAGGATTGTACAGTTAACTTTTGATCTTTAAATTACAAATATTTTGGATTAGATAGTTTTCTTAGGAAATTTAATGTTTTTTGCACTACTAAAAACGTTTTTAAAGGAAATCTTTTTTTATTATTATATTTTTGCCTATGCAAAAAAATACTAAACTATAAAAGAACATTTAGTTTTTCAATATGAGGTTACCAACTTAATTTCTGGTTGTTTGAATTACAAAATGAAAAAAATATTTTGTAGTTGAGTTCAAATAAACTGATACCATTATTAGCTGAGATAACAATTTGGATTGTGGGGGATTCCGAGTTATAGAAGAGGTCATTTGGGAACTATTTGGTTTTATAATTACAACAGATTTCAGAAAACTCTTGCAATCAGGGTTCCCTCAAATATCAAACGTTAAAGTTTAAACAGCAATTACGAGGCACAGAAACGGAAAGACGAAACCGAGGCCCGTCGTCAAATACTGAAAAAGTTAACTATAGCATTTAAGTGGAGCACACATATGGACACATATAATATGTATGAATCGAGTTTTTGTGCCGATAAAGAGCGGAAAACGAAAGAGAGCCAAATTAACAGCAGCAACAACAATAAAAGCCAACAAATGAACAATGGCGCCAGTTAGACATAATAGTTCAGATATAAAATAAACATTTTCGATTGTACGAAATTATTATCGAACTTACATCACGCACACACAAACTCACACACAGACACTAACTGCCAGCCAGCAACAATGCAATTTGTCGACTGTTGTTGTTGTTGTTGCTGCTGCTGCGAATGGTAATGATGATTTTAATAATTTTCTTTCTTTTGTTATCGTTGTTGGCGCACGAATTTGAAATTTGATTTCTTTTGATTTTTGGCTCCGGCTTTTTTCGGTTGTTGTTTGATTTTAGCTTTTTGGCTTTTTTCGTAGCGAAAATAAAAGAAATCGCGCTGCCGCTGCCGCTGTTACTGTTGCTGTTGTGGTTTTTGTTGTTTCTTTTGCTGACCGTTTTCTATGAATGAAAGAGGCATTAAGTAGAAGCAATAAGAACAACAACAAGCCAAGGCGTGACGCGTAAGAGAGATAGAGAGAGGGCGAGAGGCAAATCGGAACGGGTTTTTCACATTTGTAGCATAGTGTGACTTTGGAGAAAAGAGATGTAGATAAGCCCGAGTTGTGTGTCCAGAATGTAAGCCTAAAAAGGAAAAGCGGCGCTCTTTTACACCCAAACTGCTGGCAACTGCGAGTGGGTGGTTAGGAGTGGGAGTGGGAGGGGGAGAGAAAGAGGCGGCGGCCAGCTGATTTTTGGTCATGCCACATGCAACAGCAACAACAACAACAACAACCGCTGCACTGCTTCTCTTTCTCATTAATTCAATTTTTGTTGTCTCGCGCTCACACACACACACACTAACACGCAGTGCACACAGCAAACACAAACATGCAAAAGACCTCGCGCATTAAAATTTGTGTGTTACACTTGTTTTTCTTTGGCTTTCGATGCTGTTTCTGTGGCTACTCCTGCACAGCGTTTTGCGATTTATTTCGGTTCGGCTCGCTCTCTCGGCGATCTTTATTTATGAGCTGGCTTTCTCCGGCTCATTTCTGCTCACAATCACACACATACACACACCTTCTTCTTGGCTTTTCGCGAAAAACACATTTAATTCTCAGGCTGTGGTTTTTGGTTTTCCGATTGGCACGCGCGTCCGCCACCCGCACACACGCGCAAAAACACAACAAATTCGAAAAAAAAACATTTGTAGCTCGTATTTATAGGCTTGGCCAGTGATGTCAACTTTAGCTTGAAAGAAATGCTGTTTTGACGGGAAGAGCGATAAAAAAAAAGCCAACAATATGTTGTAAAAAGCCATAAAATAGCTAGTTTTTCAAAACGTTTTTTCTTGGTTTTATTTGGGCGAGAGAAACATAATAATAGTTGTTTTGTAATTATTCATGGTATGCATATAATTTCATCGATGTTTACAGTTTCTTCCTGATTTTCAAACTATTTTTACGTATACGTAATCTAATTTAGTTAATTTATTAAAAGAAAAAATTTGTGTTACAAGCTTGTTATGAAACAATACTTAAGTATTTTCTATTAATTTCTATCTTTCTCGCTTAATTAAGCCCATTTTTCATGAAAAATATCAATAATTCCCGCTAGCCGCTATTTTACAATCTATCCCGCAAAAGCGCTAGATCTATTGGGAAAATAGCTAAATTGGCAATAATGGCTAAAAAGCGGCTGACCGCTCTTACTTTTTTAGTATCTTTTGTCGCTTGCAATGCGGTCAGTCTAAAGATTTTGCCTGTTATTTCCAGCGGTGAACCTTTATAAAGCGCCACCTATCTTTGAAAGCAGTAAGGCGGTTAGCAGTCAAGTTGTCTTTGAAATTGTTTGTTTTTAAAGAAATATTTAAGCACTGATTATAAGTTTTTAATTATGATTCGAGTCCGCAAATTCAAAATAAAAATAAATCCAAATATGTTTTTAGTTTTGGAAAACTCTTAAGCTTACCAGTTAAAATAATAATTTAGTCAAAGCTAGATGGCGCTTATATAAACTAGAAAACCTTAGCGCAGACTGCAACCAGAAACCGACTTCTGTTAAGCGTCCGTATATGCTCTGTTAACCGCCCCCGCTTAGTTTGCACAATTAATGGTCACTCTGCATTGCTTAAACCGCTCTCTTCAACTTTTTCTCTTCAAAGCTGTACCGAGATTATTGGATTGTTACGTTTTATGTGGGGCTTAAATCTTAGCTTAACGCGCGCACTTTTAAAACTATAGGAGCTAGAGCTACTAAATTTGCTGACTACATTCTTTACATTAATTTAATAGATTTAAAATAATTAGATGTCAAATTATGTTGGTAAATTTTGTAGGTCATCTTTCCTGCTGCTGTGGCATTAAGCGAAAGAAGTGCGAAGCCATTTATTAATGCATCAATCAAACGGCCGCAAATTACAACGTATCTAATTGACCAGAATTGCCGGAATGTCGATGGATCATTAGCATCTGCATTTTTCCTTCCCCAACCCCACAACCCCCCCTAACCATTCAATCAATCAATCATTGCAGCGTTCAGCACAACTTTCATGCAACTTGAACATTTCAATCGGCCGGCGGCATGCGAAAATTGACGTTGGGGCTAAGAGATGGCAAGTGAACAGGTGGCGGTGGTGGTATCCAGGTACAATTAAGCGATTTCCTAACCGAGCGATGGCTTGCCTTCCCCCATATCAAGCACATTTTAAAACCAATTACTTTCTGAAATAAATGAGCGCACCTGGTGAGTCTTCATTTAATTTCTGTCTTACCCAGCAATTAATTTGAGTAAAGGAAATTTCAATAAAAGGGGGTTTGAAGATTCACTTTCAAATTTAAGCGAAGAAATTAATAAAATATTGAAAGGTGAGATGCTTTATACACTCCAAAAACTGAATGGCTCTTACGGCTGCCATTGAGCGTTATTTAATATTAATATTGTTCGGATAAGCACTGCAACCGAAGAAGAAACTGAAAGAAACTGAACTTACAAGATGATGGCAATGGCTATCAACCAAACGGCTGAGCCTGGAACCCCAGAGCAGCCGAACGAAATGTCTAGAACCCCGAGTGCGTTCCGCCTTTTCGAGATCGAAGCCTTCGTTCGAAAGCAAGCACAACAAGAAACCGATTTTCAGTCGCAGATCGAATGCCATAGAGCAACTTATATAGAGCCGCAATTTTCTCTTCCTCTCACGGTTGCAAGCCAACAGGGTGGTCACCTATAGACTTCATACATGCTCGATGGTTGCAAGTGTGGATGACGAGTGGAATTAAGTGTTTTGAAGGGTTTTTTTAATATAATAATATTATATATGTTAAACAAATCATTTTTAGGTAACTATTGCTCAACATTCTATATCAATATACCCTTTTCTAAGCCTAGTTTGAAAATAATTTGAAAATTTGAATTTGGCGCACTGATTGAACAACCCTAAGCGAGCGTAACAGCGTAA